>JAVTVJ010004518.1:0-20940 GCA_034509425.1 Eopsaltria australis | reverse complement strand
GACCCCAAACCCCTCCTAAAAAACCCCAAACCCCCCCTTAAAAAACCCCAAAAACCCCAAAACCCCCCTTAAAAAAACCCCAAAAAAACCCAAACCCCAACCCCCCTTCCCAAAAAAAAACCCCAAACCCCTCCATGACCCCAAAAATGCCCCAGAGCGCCCCGGGGGGTGGCGCTGGGTGGCGCCGGGGGTCTGGCACCTCCTGTCGCCGCTGTCGCCGCTTTTGTCGCCGCCGTTGTCGCCTCTGTCGCCTCCGGGGTCGCCTCCCCTCCCCCACGCCCCGAGGGGGTGGCGGGGATTTGGGATTTTGGGATTTGGGACTTTTGGGGAGGGGGGAGCAGGTGGAGGAATTTGGGTTCTGGTGGAAAAAAATCCTGAATTGGGGGAAGGCGAGGAGGGAAAAAAACCCCAAAGAAAGCAAAAAAAAAAGCCCCCAAAAAATCCCAATCCCCCAGCTCAGAAAAACCCCAAAAACAACCCCAAAAATCCCAAAACCCCCAAAAACAACCCAAAAATTCCCCCCAAAAAACCCCCAAAACATCCCAATCCCCCACCTCAAAAAAACCCAAAAAAACAACCCCAAAAATCTCAAAAACCTGAAAAACAACCCAAAAATTCCCCCCTAAAGTCCCCAAAACATCCCAATCCCCCACCTCAAAAAACAACACAAAAACCCCAAAAACAACCCAAAAAACCCCAAAAACAACCCAAAAAATCCCAAAACCCCCAAAAATTCCCCCCTAAAATCCCCCAAAAATCCCAATCCCCCACCTCAAAAAAACCCCAAAAAACAGCCCCAAAAATCCCAAAACCCCCAAAAACAACCCAAAAATTCCCCCCTAAAAACCCCAAATAATCCCAATCCCCCAGCTCAGAAAAGCCCAAAAAACAACCCTAAAACCCAAAAAACAACCCAAAAAAATCCCAAAAACCTGAAAAACAGCCCAAAAATTTCCCCCCCAAAAACCCCAAATAATCCCAATCCCCCACCTCAAAAAAACCCAAAAAAACAACCCAAAAACCCCCCCCAAAAATCCCCAAAAACCCAATCCCCACCTCAAAAAAAAACCCCAAAAAAGCAAGAAAAAACCCAAAAAATCCCCCCATAAAAACCCAAAAAAACCCAATCCCCCACCTTAAAAAAACCCCCAAAACCCAAAAAGCAACCCCAAAAACAACCTTAAAAACCCCCAATAAAAACCCCAAAAAACCCAATACCCACCTTAAAAAAACCCCAAAAAGGAAGAAAACCCCCAAAAAAACACCCCCAAAAAACCCCCCAAAAAAACCCCATAAAAACCCAATCCCTCACCTCAAAAAAACCCCAAAAAACCCCAAAAAACAACCCCAAAACCCCCCCCAAAAAAACCCCCCAAAGAAACCCCATAAAAACCCCCATAAAAACCCAATCCCTCACCTCAAAAAGACCCCAAAAACCCCAAAAAACAACCCCGAAAAACAACCCCAAAAAAACCCCAATAAAACCCCAAAAAACCCCAATCCCTCACCTCAAAAAAAACCCAAAAACCCCAAAAAACAACCCCCAAAAACCCCGGAAAACAACACCAAAAAAACCCCAATAAAACCCCAAAAAACCCCAATCCCTCACCTCAAAAAAAACCCAAAAACCCCAAAAAACAACCCCCAAAAACCCCAAAAAACAACACCAAAAAAACCCCAATAAAACCCCAAAAAACCCCAATCCCTCACCTCAAAAAAACCCCCAAAAACCCCAAAAAACCCCCCCAAAAAAACCCCCCAAAGAAACCCCATAAAAAACCCCAAAAAACCCCATAAAACCTCACCCAAACCCCAAAAAACCCAAAAAAAGAAAAAACCCAAAAAACCCCACAAAAACTCCTGAAAACCACCCAAAAAATCCCAAAAAACATCCCAAAAACCCCCCCAAAACCCCCAAAACACAACCCAAAAAAAACCCCTAAAAAGCAACCCCCAAAAAACCCCAAAACTGCAAAACCCCAAAAATCCCCAGACTCCAAAAAAACCCCAAAATCCAAACAAAAACCCCCCAAAAAACCCCAAACTACAAAACCCCGGGACCCCAATCCCCCCCAAAAAAACCCCAATCCCCCAAAAACCCCCAAAAATTCCCCCCAAAAACCCTAAACCCCAAAACCTCCAGACCCCAAATCCCCCCAAAAAACCCCAAAATTCCAAAACCCCAAAACCTCCAGATCCCAAATTCCCCGGTGAGAATTGGGGGGGGTCCCAATTTGGGGGATTTTGGGATTTTGGGGGCGTTTTTGAGCGGGGTTTTTTTTGGGATTTTTGGAGACCCCAAATTTTATGGGATCCATCCCAAAATTTATGGGATTTTCCCAGATCATCCAGCAGCTCCGGAGCCTCTTCCCGGATTTTTTGGGATGGGATAAAGGGGTTCCCATTTGGGGGGGATTTGGGATTTTGGGGGCGTTTTTGGGGTTTTTATTGGAGGGAATTTGGGGTTTTTGGGATTTTTGGGACCCCAAATTTTATGGGATCCATCCCAAAATTTATGGGATTTTTCCCCAAAATTTTCCAGAGGCTCCCGGATTTTTTGGGACGTGCCAGGGCTGGAAGGGGAATTTTGGGATGGGATAAAGGGGGTCCCATTTGGGGGGGATTTGGGATTTTGGGGGCGTTTTTGGGTTTTTTTTGGGATTTTGAGGGGGATTTTTGGGATTTTGGGGCCCCAAATTTTATGGGATCCATCCCAAAATTTATGGGATTTTCCCCCAAATTTTCCAGAGGCTCCCAGATTTTTTGGGATGGGAAAAAGGGTCCCATTTGGGGGGGATTTGGGATTTTGGGGGCGTTTTTGGGGTTTTTTGGGGGATTTTGAGGGGGTTTTGGGGATTTTGGGGCCCCAAGTTTCATGGGATCCATCCCAAAATTTGTGGGATTTTCCCAGATCATCCAGCAGCTCCAGAGCCTCTTCCTGGATTTTTTGGGATGGGATAAAGGGGGTCCCATTTGGGGGGGATTTGGGATTTTGGGGGCGTTTTTGGGGTTTTTATTGGAGGGAATTTGGGGTTTTTGGGATTTTTGGGGCCCCAAATTTTTATGGGATCCGTCCCAAAATTTATGGGATTTTTCCCCAAAATTTTCCAGAGGCTCCCGGATTTTTTGGGACGTGCCAGGGCTGGAAGGGGAATTTTGGGATGGGATAAAGGGGGGTCCCATTTGGGGGGGATTTGGGATTTTGGGGGCGTTTTAAAGAGGTTTTTTTGGGATTTTGAGGGGGATTTTTGGGATTTTGGGGCCCCAAATTTTATGGGATCCATCCCAAAATTTGTGGGATTTTCCCAGATCATCCAGCAGCTCCGGAACCTGTTCCCGTTTTTCGGAGGGGGGTACCAGGGCTGGAAGGATTCCGTGCGCCACAACCTCTCCTCCAACCCCTGCTTCGCCAAGGTTTGGGGTTTTTTGGGGGGGTTTTGGGGTTTTTTGGGGGGTTTTGGGGTTTTTGGAGGTTTTGGGGGGCAGTGAGGGCTGGGAGGGGTTTGGGGTGGGGGATTTGGGGTCCTAATTTGGGGTTTTGGGGTCCCAATTTGGGGGGATTTGGGTTCTGGTTTTGGGATTTGGGATGGGGGGATTTGGGTTCCAATTTGGGGGATTTTGGGGTCCCAATTTTGGGGTTTTGGGGTCCCAATTTTGGGGTTTTGGGGTCCCATTCTTGTGGGGTTTGGGGTCCTCATTTGGGGGATTTTGGGGTCCCAATTTGGGTGATTTGGGATGGGGAGATTTGGGATTCGGGAGATTTGGGTCCCAATTTGAGGGGATTTTGGGGTCCAAATTTGGGGGTTTGGGGCTCCAATTTGGGGGATTTGGGGTCCCAATTTTGGGGTTTTGGGGTCCCATTATTTTGAGGTCCCAATTTGGGGGATTTGGGGTCTCAATTTGGGGATTTTGGGATTGGGGGATTTGGGGTTTGGGTCCCAATTTGGGGACTTTGGGGCCCCAATTTTTGGTATTTGGGGTCCTGTTCTTGTGGGGTTTGGGGTCCCAAATTAGGGGATTTTGGGGTCGAAATTTGGGGGTTTTGGGATTGAGAGATTTGGGGGATTGGGGTCCCAATTTGAGGGGATTTTGGGGTCCCAATTTGGGGGTTTTTGGGGTCTCAATTTAGGGGGGATTTGGGTTTTGATTTCAGGATTTGGGATGTGGGGATTTGGGTTCCAATTTGGGGATTGGGGTCCCAATTTTGGGGATTTGGGGTCCTATTCTTGTGGGGTTTGGGGTCCCCATTTGGGGAATTTTGGGATCCCAATTTGGGGGATTTGGGGTCCCATTTTTTTGGGGTTTGGGGTCCCAATTTAGGGGATTTTGGGGTCCCAATTTTGGAGTTTTGGGGTCCCATTCTTTTGGGGTTTGGGGTCCCCCAAAAAGACATCCCAAAAAAAGGGAATTTTTTTGGTATTTCTCCTGGAATTTTTGGGGTCCCTCCTGAACTTTTGGGGTCCTGGGCTAGGACACCCCAAAGTTTTGGGGTCCCAACCGTTTTTTTTACCCCCTCCAGGTGCTGAAACACCCAAAAAACCCCAAAACCCCAAAAAACCCCAAACCAAGGGGAGCCTCACCCAGGGCTGGGGAGGGTCCCTTCTTTTGGGGTCCTGGGTGGGATCCCAGAATTTTTGGGGTCACCCCCAGAATTTTTGGGATTTTCGGGATCCCACCCCAATTTTTTGGGGTCTCAACCCTTTTCCCCCCCCTCCAGGTGCTGAAAGACCCAAAAAACCCCCAAAAACCCCAAAAAACCTCCCAAAAACCTCCAAAAAAACCCCATAAACCCCAAGAAAACCCCACAAAAAACCCCAAAAAACCTCCCAAAAACCTCCAAAAATCCCAAAAAAACCCCCAAAAAACCCCAAAACCCCCCCCCAAAATCCCCCTGAAAAATCCCCAAAAAACCTCCCAAAAACCTCCAAAAATCCCAAAAAAACCCCCAAAAAACCCCAAAACCCCCCCCCAAAATCCCCCTGAAAAATCCCCAAAAAACCTCCCAAAAACCTCCAAAAATCCCAAAAATCCCAAAAAAACCCACAAAAAAACCCCCAAAAACCCCAAAACCCCCAAGACCCCCCCAAAAAACCCAAAAAAAAAACCCCAAAAACCAAAAAAAAACCCCAAAATACCCCCGAAAAAAACCCAAAAAATCTCCAAAATCCCCCAAAAAAAGCCCCAAAAAAAGGGAATTTCCTCATTTCCCCCCCAGAATTTTGGGGATTTTTGGGATTTTCGGGATTTTGGGGTCTCACCCCTTTTTCCCCCCCTCCAGGTGCTGAAAGACCCAGAAAACCCCCCAAAAAATCTCCAAAAAACCCCAAAAATCCCAAAAACCCCCCGAAAAACCCTAAAAAACCTCCCAAAAACCCCAAAAAAGCCCCAAAAAACCCCCAAAAAAACCCCAAGACCCCCCCAAAAAACCCCAAACAAAACCCAAAAAAACCCCCCAAAAAAACCCTGAAAAAAACCCAAAAAATCTCCAAAATCCCCCCAAAAAATTTCCCAAAAAAAGGGAATTTCCTGATTTCCCCGCCCAGAATTTTTGGGATTTTTGGGATTTTCGGGATTTTGGGGTCTCGCCCCTTTTTCCCCCCCTCCAGGTGCTGAAAGACCCAAAAAAAACCCCAAAAAAACCCCAAAAAATCCCCCAATAAAACCCCTGAAAAAAAAACCAATAAAACCCCCAAAAAATCTCCAAAAAACCCCAAAAATCAAAAAAAAAACCCCGAAAAACCCTAAAAAACTTCCCAAAAACCCCCAAAAATCCCAAAAAACCCCAAAAAAAACCCCCAAAAAACCCCCCCAAAAAAACCCCCAAAATACCCCCGAGAAAAAAACAAAAAAAAGGGAATTTCCTGATTTCCCCGCCCAGAATTTTTTTTTGGATTTTGGATTTGCGGATTTGGATCTCACCCTTTTCCCCCCGCCCAGGTGCTGAAAGACCCAAAAACCCCCCAAAAAACCCCCAAAAACCTCCAAAAACCAAAAAACCCCAAAAAAAACCCAAAACCCCCCAAAAAAACCCCCAAATCCCCCCCAAAACCCAAAATCCCCAAAAATCCCAAAACCCTAAAAACCCCAAAACCCAAAAAAATTCCCCAAAAAACCTCCCAAAAACCTCCAAAAAAACCCAAAAATCCCAAAAAAACCCCCAAAAAAACCCCAAGACCCCCCCAAAAACCCCCCAAAAAAAACCCAAAAAACACCAAAAAAACCCCAAAATACCCCCGAAAAAAACCCCAAAAAACCTCCAAAATCCCTCCCCAAAAAATCCCCAAAAAAAGGGAATTTCCTGATTTCCCCCCCCAGAATTTTTGGGATTTTTGGGATTTTCGGGATTTTGGGGTCTCACCCCTTTTTTCCCCCCCTCCAGGTGCTGAAAGACCCAAAAAACCCCCCAAAAAACCTCCCAAAAACCTCCAAAAAACCCAAAAAATCCCCAAAAAAAACCCCAAAAACCCCCCCAAAAAAACCCCCAAAAATCCCCCCAAAAAAAAATAAACCCCCCAAAATACCCCCGAAAAAAACCCAAAAAAACTCCAAAATCCCCCCAAAAAATCCCCCCAAAAAAGGGAATTTCCTGATTTCCACCCCCAGAATTTTTGGGATTTTCGGGATTTTGGGGTCTCACCCCTTCCCCCCCCCGCCCCCCCAGGTGCTGAAGGACCCAAAAAAACCTCAAAAAAATCCCCCAAAAACCCCCAAAAAATCTCCAAAAAACCCCAAAAATCCCCAAAACCCCCCGAAAAACCCTTAAAAACCTCCCAAAAACCCCAAAAAAACCCAAAAAAACCCCCCAAAAAACCCCAAACAAAACCCAAAAAAAAACCCAAAAAAAACCCCGAAAAAACCCCAAAAAACCTCCAAAATCACCCCCAAAATCCCCCCAGAAAAGGGAATTTCCTGATTTCCCCGCCCAGAATTTTTGGGATTTTTGGGATTTTCGGGAGTTTGGGATCTCACCCCTTTCCCCCCCCCCCCTCCAGGTGCTGAAGGACCCCAAGAAGCCGCAATCCAAAGGGAATTTCTGGACCGTGGACGTTTCCCGGATCCCCCCCGCGGCCCTGAAGCTGCAGAACACGGCGGTGGCGCGGGGGGGCGGCCCCGGTGCCACCCCCTTTGTCCCCGACCTGTCCCCCTTCGTCCTTTTGGGGTGTCCCTACCCCCCCGACCCCAGCCCGGCCCCACCCCCCCAAAATTCCCGCTTTTCCATCGATTCCCTGCTCCGGGAAAATCCCGACCCCAAATCCCCGCGGGGGTCGCGCTTTTGTCCCCCCCGCCTTTGGGGACAGATTTGGGGACAGCTGCCATCGTCGCACAGCTCCGCCCCCGCCCCCAACGCCGTGGTGGGGGGAGGCGTGGGGGGCACCCCCAAATTTTTGGGGGTCGCTTGGGGGGTGCCCGGCTCGGATTTTGGGGAGGGGGAGTTTTTGGGGGGTCCTTTGGGGGTGCAGGGGGGAGCGGCCCCCCCCAATAAAAGCGTCTTTGACGTGTGGCTGAGCCACCCTGGGGACATCGCCATCAGGGGGTGACATCAGAGGGGGGACCCCAAAATTTGGGGGGGGGGGCACCCCCAAAAATTCCTCAGCACCCCCAAAAATGGGGGGGTTGAAAGCCGGAAATTTGAGTCCTCGATTTGTGGCCCCCACCCCAAAATTTTGGGGGTGTCCCCAAGTCCAATTTGGTGTCACCACCCCCCAGAATTTGGGGGTGTCACCCCCTCCCAAATCTCGGGTCAACCCTTAAGTTTGGGGTGTCACCTGCTAAATTTGGGGTGTCACCCTTTAAATTTTGGGGTGTCCCCTCCCAAATTTGGGGGTGTCCCCAAGCCCAGTTTGGTGTCACCACCCCCCCAAAATTCGGGGGTGTCACCTGAAAATTTGGGGGTGTCACCCCCTCCCAAATCTTGGGTCACCCCTCAAATTTGGGGTGTCACCTCTTAAATTTGGGGGCATCCCCTCCTAAAATTTGGGGTGCCACCCCCACTCCAATCTAGTGTCCCCACCCCAAAATTTGGGGCTGTCACCTCAAAATTTGGGGGTGTCACCTCCTCCCAAATCTTGGGTCACCCCTTAAATTTTGGGGGTGTCACCTCTTAAATTTGGGGGTGTCCCCACCACCCCAATTTCGTGCCCCCACCCCAAAAATTTGGGGTGTCCCCAAGTCCAATTTGGTGTCACCACGTCCCAAAATTCGGGGGTGTCCCCTCTTAAATTTGGGGGTGTCCCCAAGCCCAGTTTGGTGTCACAACTCCCCAAAATTCGGGGGTGTCACCTGAAAATGTGGGGGTGTCACCCCCTCCCAAATCTTGGGTCACCCCCAAAATTTGGGGTGTCACCTCTTAAGTTTGGGGGTGTCCCCAAGCCCAGTTTGGTGTCACCACCCCCACAAAATTCGGGGGTGTCACCTCAAAATTTGGGGGTGTCACCCCCTCCCAAATCTTGGGTCACCCCTCAAATTTGGGGGTGCCCCCTCCTAAATTTTGGGGTGTCACCCCCACCCCAATTTGGTGTCCCCACCCCAAAATTTTGGGGTGTCCTCCCCTCCTCAGTCTCGTGTCCCCCTCCCCCCAATTTTATGTCCCCGACCCCAATTTCGTGTCACCCCAAAATTTTGGGGTCCCTCCCCAATTTCGTGTCCCTCACCCCAAATTTTGGGGCGTCCCCTCCCCAATAAAAGGCGCTGGGTGACAACAACGGGGACGTTTTGGTGTCGCTTTGGGGGGGAGGGGAGCGGCTCCCAGTTGATCCCAGTCCATCCCAGTTTGTCCCAGTATCCCATTATCCCCTCCCAGTTTGGTCCCAGTCCATCCCAGTATCCCATAATCCCCTCCCAGTCCATCCCAGTTTGTCCCAGTCCCGGGCTGGGATTTTGCACAGCAAAGGGAGTGGGGACAGTGGGGGAGGGGGGGGGGATGGGAGAATTTGGGGGAAGTTTGGGGGAATTTGGGGTCATGGGGGGTTGGGGGGGGGGGTGGCGGTGGACCCGCGTCGGAGCCAAACTGGGGCCAAACTGGGAGCGACTGGGAGCGAACTGGGAGCGGCGGGGGCGGGCGGAGCCGATCTGACCCGAACCTGAGCCGAACGCGGCCGAGGAAACCCGAACCCACCCGAGCGCAGCCTAAGGGACCCGAATGAACACGAGCGAGCCCGAATGGATCCGAGCGAAGACGAAGGGACCCGAATGAGCCCGAACTGACCGGAGTGAACCCGAACCCACCCGAAGTCACACCAGAGAGGCCGAAAGGATCCGACCTGACCCGAGCAGACCCGAGGGAAGCCGAAAAGATACGAACCAAGCCGAACGGACCCGAAACCACCCGATCCGAAATGAACCCGAAATGAACCGAACCGAACCCGAACAGGACCCGAAATGAACCGAACAGGACCCGAACCGGACTCGAACTGGACCCGAAATGAACCGAACTGGACCCGAACCAGACTCGAACAGGACCCGAAATGAACCGAACTGGACCCGAACCGGACCCAAACCGGACCCGAAATGAACGGAACCGGACCCAAACTGGACCCAAACCGGACCCGAAATGAACGGAACCGGACCCGAACCGGACCCAAACCGGACCCGAACCAGACTCGAACAGGACCCGAAATGAACCGAACCGAACCCGAACCGAACCGGACCCGAAATGAACCGAACCGGACCTGAAATGAACCGAACTGGACCCGAAGCGGACCAGTTTTTGAGTGGTTTTAGGGTGGAATTTGGGTTTTGGGGGGGGGATTTTTGGGGTGGGTTTTGGGGTTTCTGGGGTGGATTTTGGGAGGGATTTGGGGAGATTTTTGGGGGTGGAACTTGGGGTTTTTAGGGCAGATTTTGGGGTTTTAGGGGCAGATTTTGGGGGGATTTGCAGGCCCTGAGCTCAGAAAAAAACCAGAAAAAATTAAAAATTAAATAACTTTTATTGACGCAACTTGGTAGGAGGGATTTGGGAATTTTTGGGGTAGGTTTGGGGTGGGTTTAGGATATTTTGGGGTGAATTTTGGGGTATTTTGGGTTCAGCTGCACTTGGCAGGCACTGAGCATCATCCCCCAGACTTTTCTGGGGGGGGATTTTGGGGTAGAATTTGGGGTTTTTTGTGGGGATTTTTGGAGGAATCTTTGGGGTGGAATCTCCGGTTCTTTGCGGGGGATTTTTTGGGGGCGAATTCGGCATTTTTGGGAGTGGATTTTGTCCAAAATCGCCCCGTTTCGCGGCGATTCCCTCGCTATCCGCTAGGGGGCGCCGCGAGGCGGCCGCCATCTTGAGTGTGGCGGCAGCGCCGCGCCGGCACTTCCGGGTTGGGCGCACTCACTTCCGGCGTCGCCGGAAGCGCGGCCGTTGCCATGGGGACGGCCCCGCCTCGGGCAGCGGCGGCCGCGGCGGGCAGGGCCCGAGGCCGCTCCGGGGACAGCGAGGCGACAACGAGGGGACAACGAGGCGACAGCGAGGCGACAGCGGCCGGTAACGGGGCGCGGCGGCAGCGGGGACACCCCCCGGAGGCGCCGGGGGAGGAGGGGGAGGCGGTGAGGGGGGCGCTGGAGGGGGCGGGGGGAAAATGGCGGTCACGTGAGGGCGGCCCTGAGGGGACACTTGGGGACAAGGGGGGGGGGAGTGAGGGGACACCTGGGGACAGCGCGGGTTTGGGGGGGTCCTGGGGTCAGCGGGGACTCGGGGACAGGCTCTGGGAGCTGGGGGTGGCCTTGGGGACACGGGGGTCCCCTTGGGGGGGGGTCTTGGGGACGAGGTCAGGGACTCGGGGTGGCCTTGGGGGTCCCTTTGGGGGGGGTTGGGGACCTTGGGGACGCGGGGGTGGCCTCAGGGGGGGTCTTGGGGACACGAGGGTCCCTTTGAAGGGGGTTTTGGGGACGTCAGGGTCCCCTGGGAAGGGATTCCCCCTCCTTCCCCCCTCAGGATTTGGGAACTCGGGATCCCACCGAGGGGACAATTCCCGGTTTTTGGGGACAATTCCCGGATTTTGGGGACGCGGGGGTGGCCCCGGGTGACACCGAATCCCCGGCGGGGCCGGGTTTTGCGTAAATCGCGATGAATAAAAGATCAGGAGTTGGGTTTTGGAAAGAGAATTTGAAAGGGAAATTCCCGGAGATCCCGAGGAGCTCCCGGACGGGCCCGATCCCGGGATTTTGGGGGATTTGAGGGGAATTTTTAGGAATTTTGGGGCTGTCTTGGGGAATTTCAGGGAATTTTGGGGGTTTTTGAGGAATTTTGGGGGATTTTGGGGCTGTTTTGGGGGATTTTGAGGGATTTTTGGGGAATTTTTGGGGAATTTGGGGGAATTTTTGGGGAATTTTGGGGGAATTTTTGAGGGAATTCTTGGGGAATTTTTGAGGGATTTTGGGGCTGTTTTGAGGAATTTTTTGGGGAATTTTGGGGAATCTTGGGGCTGTTTCAGGGAATTTGGGGCTGTTTTGGGGAATTCCGGGGAATTCTGGTGCTTTTTGTGGAATTTCGGGGAATTCTTGGGATTTTTTGGGGGAATTTTGGGGCTGTTTCAGGGAATTTTTGGGGCTGTTTCGGGGAATTTCGGGGATTTTGGGGGAATTTTGAGGAGTTTTGGGGCTGTTTTGGGGAATTTCAGGGAATTTTGAGGGATTTTGGGGGAATTTTGAGGGATTTCGGGGCCATTTCAGGGAATTCCAGGTTTCTGAATGCATCAAAACCTTGGGAATTCCGCTTTTCTCACCGCAATTCCCAGGATTTAGGACCCACCCCCCCCCAACTTTTTCCCACCCCCACTCCAGCTTTTCCCCCTCAGCATTCCAAAGGGATTTTCCCCTGGATTTATCCCGGGATTTTCCTCGGGATTAAGGGAATTCTTTCCCTTCCCCGCCCGGACTTTGGCCTTTCCAGAGGGGAGGGAACGGAGCCGGAGCCGGAGCTGGGAATGCGGCTCTGCCGGAATCCTCCGGAATCCCGCCCGGCCCTGCCCTCCGGCCGCCGGTTCTTCCACTCCCACCTGGAATTTTTTCCAGGATCAACATTCCTGGGAATCCCTTCCCCCCCCAAAAAAAAACAAACCCCAAAAAAAACCCCCACATTTTAAACTTTTTTTGGGAATTCCAGTCGGATTCCGGGTCAAATCCCAGAAAAACCGGGAGAACCGGCCTTGGCTTGGCTTGGCTTGGCTTGGGTTGGGTCGTGGCCTCTCCCTGGATTTAACAATCCTGGGATTTCATTAATTGAATTCCCGTTTTTTTTTCCATAGGATTCATCCCTGACATTCCCGCCCCCTCCTCGGCCGCCTCCGCCGCGTGAAAAAAAACCGGGAGAATCCAGCAAAAAAAAAAACCCAAAAAACCCGGGAATTCCGAACCCCCCAGGAATTTTCCGCTCCGGCAACACCGGGAAAAACCTCGGGAGATGCTTCCCAAACTCCCAGCACCCCCAAATCCCGGGAGAATCCCCGGCATAGAGGGATAAACCCCGCCGGGAGGTGGGGGTGATGCCGCGGCTGCCGGCCCGCACTCCCCAGGGTTTCCCCGGGAATCCCGCCGCTTTTCCCGGGAATCCCGCGGGTTTTCCCGGATCATGGCGGAGCACCCGGAGCTGCTGGCCGAGATGCCGGCGGTTTCCCGGCTCAGCACGCCGGAGCGGCTCCGGCACGCCCAGAGGCGCCGGGCCCAGCAGCTGAAGAAGTGGGCGCAGGCGGAGAAGGAAATCCCGGGAACGGCGAAGGACGGGAAGAGGAGGAGGAGGAGGAGGAGCGGCGGCGCTCCCGGGAAGCGCGTGACGTTCCCGGCCAGCGTGCGGCTCCTGGAGGCGGCCGCTCGGCACGACGCCGAGGAAGGTGGGAATTCCCGGGATGAGAGAGGGAATTCCGGGGTTTTTTTTTTTTTTTGGAAGGGATTTGGGAGGGATGGGAGCGGTCGGGGATGGGAATGTGGGAATTCCGGAGGGTGTCGGGGGTGGCTGGGGTTTGTTGGGATTCTTGGAGGCGGCGGTGGGGGTTTTTGGGAATGCCGTTGGAATTCTTGGATTGCCATTGGAATCTTTGGAATTGCCATTGGAATCCTTAGAATTGTCATTGGGATCCTTGGAATTGCCATTGGAATCTTTGGAATTGTCATTGGGATCCTTGGAATTGTCATTGGAATTCTCGGGATTGCCATTGAGATCCTTGGGATTGCCATTGGAATTCTTGGAATTGCCATTGGAATTCTTGATGGTTCCATTGGAATCCTTGGTGCTTCCATTGGGATCCTTGGGATTGCCGTTGGGATCCTTGGAATTACCATTGGAATTCTTGGAATTGCCATTGGGATCCTTGGAATTGCCGTTGGAATTCTTGGAATTGCCATTGGAATTCTTGGGATTGCCATTGGAATTCTTGGAATTGTCATTAGGATCCTTGGTGGTTCCATCAGGGTCCTTGGGATTGCCACTGGAATTCTTGGTGGTTCCATTGGAATTCTTGGAATTGCCATTGGAATTCTTGACGGTTCCATTGGAATTCTTGGAATTGCCATTGGAATTCTTGACGGTTCCATTGGAATTCTTGGAATTGCCATTGGAATTCTTGACGGTTCCATTGGGATCCTTGGGATTGCCATTGGAATTCTCAGAATTTCCATTGGAATTGCTGCTGGTTCTACTGGAATCCGTGGTGGTTCCATTGGAATTCTTGGAATTACCGTTGGAATTCTTGGAATTGCCATTGGGATCCTTGGAATAACTGTTGGGATTCTCGGGATTGCCATTGGAATCCTTGGAATTGTCATTGGGATCCTTGGGATTGCCATTGGAATTCTGGATGGTTCCTTTGGAATCCTTGGTGCTTCCGTTGGGATCCTCGGGATTCACATTGGAATTCTCAGAAGTTCCATTGGAATTCCTGCTGGTTCTACTGGAATCCATGGTGGTTCCATTGGGATCTCTCATGAATCCTTGGGAATCCTTGGGATTGCCATTGGAATTCCTGGTGCCTCCATTGGGATCCTTGGTGATTCCATTGGAATTCTTGGTGATTCCATTGGAATTCTTGGAATTGCCATTGGGATCTTTGATGGTTCCATTGGAATTCTTGGAATTGCCATTGGAATTCTTGGCGGTTCCATGGGAATCCTTGGCGCTTCCATTGGGATTCCCGTCCGTTCCCATCCCGCTCCGTTCCCCGCAGTCCGGCAGTGCCTGGAGAGCGGGATCAGCCCCAACCTGTGCAACGAGGACGGGCTCACGGCGCTGCACCAGGTATTCCCGAAATTCCCGGAATTCCCGGAATTCCCGACCCCCTCCCGGCTCCCGGAGCGCCGGAGCCGCGTCCCCGGGAGGATCCGGGGCCTCGAAATCCCAGTGACTGATCCCGGTATCCCGGATTTGGGGTTTTCTCATCCCAGCTCCATCCGTTGATCCCAAATCCCAATGTCCCAAATCCAGGATTTTTCCATCCCAGCTCCATCCGTTGATCCCAAATCCCAATTTGCCATTTCCCAGGTTTTCCATCCCGTTAACCCCTACTATCCCAACACCTTCCATCCCATTCCCATTATTCCCATTATTCCCATTATTCCCACCATTCCTGGTATTCCCGGTATTCCGTGCTGCATCGTCAACTCCACCCCCTCTGGTCCAGCTGTTCCTGGACCATGAATTCCAATCCCAATCCCAATCCCATCATTCCCAATCCCATTCCATTCCCATTCCCAACCTCGTCATTCCCATCACTCCCATTCCCATCCCATTCCCGGTATTCCCGATATTCCCAGTGCTGCATCAACGACTTCACCCCTCCGGTCTGGCTGCTCCTGGACCATGAATTCCCATCCCATTCCCAATCCCATTCCCATCATTCCCACCCCATTCCCATCATTCCCAATCCCATTCCATTCCCATTCCCAACCCCGTCATTCCCATCACTCCCATTCCCATCCCATTCCCGGTATTCCCAATATTCCCGGTGCTGCATCAACTCCACCCCCTCCGGTCCAGCTGTTCCTGGACCATGAATTCGCATCCCATTCCCAATCCCAATCCCGCCATTCCCACCCCCTTCCCGCCATTCCCAATCCCATTATTCCCATTCCCAACCCCGTCATTCCCACCACTCCCATTCCCATCCCATTCCCGATGTTCCCAGTGCTGCATCGACGACTCGGTGCCGCTGGCGCGGCTGCTCCTGGACTCCGGCGCCGACGTCAACGCGCGCGACTCCGAGCTCTGGAC
Organism: Eopsaltria australis; assembly: GCA_034509425.1. NCBI lineage: Eukaryota > Metazoa > Chordata > Aves > Passeriformes > Petroicidae > Eopsaltria > Eopsaltria australis. The sequence continues at coordinate 5,756 of JAVTVJ010004518.1, read as the reverse complement.
GCCGCTGCACGCCGCCGCCACCTGCGGCCACCGGGGCCTGGTGCAGCTGCTGGTCGCACGGTACCGCGGGGGACACCCTGGGGACACCGAGGGGACACCGAGGTGACACCAGGAGTGACCCCGGGATTGTCCCCGGCAGCGGGGCCGAGCTGCTGGCGGTGAATTCCGACGGGAACATGCCGTACGACCTGTGCGAGGACGAGGCCACGCTGGACTGCCTGGAGAGCGCCATGGCGCGCCAGGGTCGGTGGCGCTTCGGTGGCGCTTTGGGGACACGGGTGACGGCGCGGTGGTGGCGCTTTGTCACCGCCGTCACCTCCCCGCAGGGATCACCCAGGAGGCCATCGAGGAGGCGCGGGCGGCCACCGAGAGGGACATGGTGCGGGAGATCCGCGACACCATCCGCGCCGGAGGGGACCTGGACGCGCCGCGGGGACACGGGGCCACCTTGGTGGGGACAATGGCGGGGACAGTGAGGGGGTGGGGTTAGGGTGGCACTGGGGGTCACTGTGACAGGACTGGGGTGACATTGGGGGTGTCAGGGTGGCACTGGGGGTCACTGGGAGGGGATTGGGGGACAGTGGAGGTCACTGGGTGACACTGGGGGTCACTGGGAGGGGGTCAAGGGACACGGGGCCACCTTGGTGGGGACAATGGGGGAACATTGGGGACAACGTTGGGACACGGGGGGGTTGGGGTTAGGGTGGCACTGGAGGTCACTGGGAGGGTCAAGGTGACACTGGGAAGGGGTCAAGGAACACGGGGCCACCTTGGTGGGGACAATGGGGGGGACAGTGAGGGGGTGGGGTTACAGTGGCACTGGGGGTCACTGGGACAGGACTGGGGTGACATTGGGGGCATCAGGGTGACACTGGGGGTCACTGGGAGGGTCAAAGTGGCACTGGGACAATGGGGGTGGCACTGGGCGTCACTGGGAGGGTGTCAGGGTGACACTGGAGGTCACTGGAGGGGACTAGGGTGACACTGGGGGTGACTGGGAGGGGATTGGGGTGACACTGGGACAATCAGGGTGACACTGGGGGTGACTGAGGGTGTCAGGGTGACACTGGGACAATGGGGGTGGCACTGGGGGTCACTGGGAGGGGATTGGGGGACACTGGAGGTCACTGGGTGACACTGGGGGTCACTGGGAGGCGATCAGGTGACACGGAGCCACCTTGGTGGGGACAATGGGGGGGACATCGGGGACAATGTGGGACCACAGGGGGGTTGGGGTTAGGGTGGCACTGGGGGTCACTGGAGGGGATTGGGGTGGCACTGGGACAATCAGGCTGACACTTGGGGTCACTGGGAGGGGGTCAGGGTGACACTGGAGGTCACTGGGACAGGACTGGGGTGACACTGGAGGGTCAGGGTGGCACTGGCGACAATCAGGGTGACACTGGCGGTCCCTGTGTGAGGATCCCCCTGGCCCTGGTGACAACGAGGGCGTCAGGGTGACACTGGGGGTCACTGGGGCACACTGAGGTGACACCGGCCATGCCACCCCCAACACCACCACCACGCCACCATTGTCCCCAACGCTGTCCCCTGTCCCCCGCCAGCTGCACGTGGCGGCCGCCAACGGGTACCTGGAGGCGGCGGAGCTGCTGCTGGAGCACCGCGCCGCCACCGCCTGCCGCGACCGCGACGGCTGGCAGCCGCTGCACGCCGCCGCCTGCTGGGGACAGGTGTGTCACCACCCCCCTGGGGACACCCCCGTGTCCCTCTTTACCCGGTTTTGACCCCGTTTGTGCCGCCAGGTGCAGCTGGCGGAGCTGCTGGTGGCGCACGGCGCCGACCTGGGCGCCAAATCCCTGCTGGACGAGACGCCGCTCGGTGCGTTCCCGACGGGGGGGGGGGGTTCAGGGACGTTTTGGGGACGTTTTGGGGACGTTTTGGTGACGTTTGGTGGCTGTCGCAGACGTGTGCGGGGACGAGGAGGTGCGGGCCAAGCTGCTGGAGCTGAAGCACAAGAGAGCGGCCGTGCTCAGGGCAAGGGACTGGCAGCGGTCACCGCTGCAGCGCCGCACGTCCAGCGCCGGCAGCCGCGGGTGAGGGACACCGGGGACACCTTGGGGACACTGGGGACACCTTGGGGACACTGGTGACACCTTGGGGACACTGGGAGGGGTTTGGGGTGACACTGGACTGGCAGCGGTCACCGCTGCAGCGCCGCACGTCCAGCGCCGGCAGCCGCGGGTGAGGGACACCGGGGACACTGGTGACACTGGGAACACTGGGGACACTGATGGTGGCATCTTGGGGACACTGGGAGGGGTTTGGGGTGACACTGGACAGGCAGCGGTCACCGCTGCAGCGCCGCACGTCCAGCGCCGGCAGCCGCGGGTGAGGGACACCGGGGACACCTTGGGGACACTGCTGACACTGATGGTGGCACGGGTGGCAGCTTGGGGACAGGGCTGGGGGACGCTGGGAGGGGTTTGGGGTGACACTGGACTGGCAGCGGTCACCGCTGCAGCGCCGCACGTCCAGCGCCGGCAGCCGCGGGTGAGGGACACCGGGGACACCTTGGGGACACTGGGGACACCTTGGGGACACTGGTGACACCTTGGGGACACCGGGAGGGGTTTGGGGTGACACTGGACAGGCAGCGGTCACCGCTGCAGCGCCACACAGCCAGCACCGGCAGCCGAGGGTGAGGGACACCGGGGACACTGGTGACACTGGGAACACTGGGGACACTGATGGTGGCATCTTGGGGACATTGGGCGGGGTTTGGGGTGACACTGGACAGACAGCGGTCACCGCTGCAGCGCCACACAGCCAGCACCGGCAGCCACAGGTGAGGGACACTGATGGTGGCACAGGTGGCAGCTTGGGGACAGGGCTGGGGGACGCTGGGAGGGGATTGGGGTGACACTGGGGTCACTGGGAGGGGATTGGGTTGGCACTGGGGACACTGGGAGGGTCAGGGTGGCACTGGGGTCACTGGGAAGGGATTGGGGTGGCACTGGGGACACTGGGAGGGTCAGGGTGACACTGGGGACATTGGGTGTCGGATTGGGGTGGCACTGGGGACACTGGGAGGGTCAGGGTGACACTGGTGACACTGGGGAGGTCAGGGTGACACTGGGGTCACTGGGAGGGTCAGGGTGACACTGGTGACACTGGGAGGGTCAGGGTGACACTGGTGACACTGGGAGGGGATTGGGATGGCACTGGGTGACACTGGGAGGGTCAGGGTGACACTGGTGACACTGGGAGGGTCAGGGTGACACTGGTGACATTGGGTGTCGGAGTGGGGTGGCACTGGGGTCACTGGGAAGGGATTGGGGTGGCACTGGGGACACTGGGAGGGTCAGGGTGACACTGGGAGGGTCAGGGTGGCCCTGGTGACACCAGGGGGGTGTCGCTGTGGTTCAGGGGTGACATTTGCCATCTCTGCCCCCAGAACCCCCAAAATCCCCCAAAATTCCCGGGAAATCCCCCAAAATTCCCAGGAAATCCCCCAAAATTCCCAGGAAATCCCCCAAAATTCCCAGGAAATCCCCCAATATTCCCGGGAAATCCCCCAAAATTCCCCAAATCTCCAAAATCCCCGAAATCCCCAAAATAAATCCTAAAAGAATCCCAAGAATCCCCAAAATCATCCCCAAAATGCCCGAAAAGATCCCAAAAAAATCCCGAAAAATTCCTGAAAAACTCCTAAAATTCCCAAAAATCCCCAAAATTCCCCAGATTCCAGAAATCCCCAAAAAAATCCCAAAAATCCCAAACAATTCGCAAAAAATCCCCAAAAAATCCCCCAAAAAATCCCCCAAGAAATCCCAAAAAATCCCCGAAAAAATCCAAAAAATCCCCAAAAAATCCCAAAAAATTCCCAAAACATCTCAAAAAAATTCCCAAAAATTCCCAAAACTCCAAAAAATCCCCAAAATTCCCCAAATCCCAGAAATCCCTGAAATAATCCTCAAAATTCCCAAAAAATTACCCAAAAAATCCCCAAAAATCCCCCCAAAAATCCCCAAAAAAATCCCAAAAAATCCCCCCAAAAAACCCCAAGAATTCCCAAAAAAATCCCAAAAAATTCCCAAAAAATCTAAAAAAATTCCCCAAAATTCCCAAAACTCCTGAAATCCCCAAAACACCCAAAAATCCCCAAAGGTTCTGAAAATTTCTCAGAAAATGAAAAAAAAATCCTTAAAAAATCCCCAAAAGAATTCTGAAAATCCCAAAAAATTCCCAAAAAATTCCTGAAATTTTCCCCAAAAAATCCCCGAAAAATTCCCAAAAATTCCCAAAAAATTCCTGAAAATTTCCCAAAAAAATCCCCGAAAAATTCACAAAAATTTCCAAAAAATGCCCAAAAATTCTCCAAAAATTCTCCAAAAATTCCTGAAAAATCCCTGAAAAATTCCTGAAAAATTCCCAAAATTCCTCAAAATCCCCAGAATTCCTCCAGTCCCAGAAAGCCCTGAAATAATCCCAGAAATCCCAAAAAAATCCCCGAAAGAACCCCAAAAAATTCCCAAAAAATCCCCCAAAAATTCCAAAAAATCCCCGAAAGAACCCCAAAAAATTCCCAAAAAATTCCCAAAAATCCCCAAAATTCACAAAATCCCAGAAATCCCCAAAATAATCCCAAAAATAATCCCAAAAATAAAATTTTAAAAAACCCCCAAAAAATCCCAAAGAATTCCCAAAAAACTCCAGAAAAATCCCCAAAAAATACCAAAAAGTCCCCAAAAAATCCCTGAAAAATTCCCAAAAATCCCCAAAATTCCCCAAATCCCAGAAATCCCTGAAATAATCGCAAAAATCCCAGAAAATTAGCAAAAAACTCCAGAAAAATCCCAAAAAATTCCAAAAAAACCCCCCAAAAAATCCCAAAAAATCCCAGAAAAAAATCCAAAAAATTCCAGTTCCAGAAAAAAAAATTCCAAACAATTCCCAAAAAATTCCAGAACCCCCCACCCAAAATTCCAGAAAAACCCTCAAAAAATAAAAAAATATTCCAGAAAAAAATCCCAAAAAAGTTCCCAAAAAAAATCCCCAAAAATTCCCGAAAATCCCAAAAAATCCCAAAAAAGTTCCCAAAAAATCCCAAAAAAACCCTCAAAAAAATCCCCAAAAATCCAAAAAAAATCCCCCAAAATTCCAAAAAAATTCCCGAAAATCCCAAAAAGTTCCGAAAAAGTTCCCAAAAAATCCGAAAAAAATCCCAAAAAAACCCGAAAAGATTCCCAAAAACTTCTAGAAAAATCCCGAAAAATCCCAAAATAATCCCCAAAAAATTCCAGAAAAATCTCAATACCCCCCCCCAAAATATCCAAAAAAATTCCAGAAAAAAATCCCAAAAAAATCCCAAAAAATTCCAGAAAGAATCCCATAAACTTCCCAGAAAATTGCAGAAAAAAAGTCCCAAAAAAATTCCAAAAACTTCCCAAAAAATCCTAAAAAATTCCCAAACAATCACCAAAAAATCACCAAAAAAATTCCCAGAAAAAAAAAAAAAAAACCCAAAAAAATTCCAGAAAAATTCCAGAAAAATCCCAAAAAATTCCAAAAAAATTCCCGGACTTCCCGGAATCCCGAATTTCCCCGATCCCCGCCCCGCAGGAAGGTGGTGCGCAGGGCCAGCGTGTCGGAGCGCTCCAGCCGCCTGCGGCGCGAGCTGCAGCGCGAGGCCATCGTGTGGCAGCGCGGGGGACACGGGGACAGCGAGGACGAGGACAGGGGGACACCCGAGGACACGGGGACAGCGCAGGACACGGGGACAGCGCAGGACACGG
>JAVTVJ010004517.1:0-20354 GCA_034509425.1 Eopsaltria australis | reverse complement strand
AAACCCCTCAGGGACACCCAAAAGTCCCCAAATTCACCCCAAAATCTACTTCACGTGCCCCTAAACCCCTTCAGGGATCCCCAAAATCGAACAAATTCACCCCAAAATCCCCCATATTCTACCTGGGACCCCCATCATCCCCTACATTTCCCCCCAAAGCCCTCAGATCGCCTCCAAACCCACTGCGTTAGCGCCACCTAGTGGCCGGGAAGTCTCAGTGCCTGCCGGGCTAGAGCCCGGCCGAGCAGGAGCTGCGCATGCGCCGCCTGCTGGGGGAGGAGTCGCCCGTCAGGCCACGCCCCTGGGGGCGGGGCCGCGGCCGCTATGCAAATGAGGCGGCCTTAGATGGGAAAAATGAGCAAATATGGAAAAGAAGGCTGAAAATGGAGGAAAATGCGGTTTTTAGGGGGGAAAAGGGGGATCTGGGGGCAGTTTGGGGGGATTTGGGGAAAATTGGGGCAGTTCTGGGTCATTTTGGGGACTTCTTGGGGAAGTTTGGGTCATTTTGGGTCTTTTGGAGGGCTTGGGGAAACACTTGATGCAAATGATGGAAATGCGATTAATTACCGCTGATGGACTCTGCTTTTTATGCGAATTAAGTTTATTGCAAGAGAATGAATAAGATCTAATTGAATCACGCCTGTATTTATGCAAATAAATGATGAATATTCACCGACTAGACGCAAATGAGGTTGGAGTGTGGATGTTGGTGTTAGGCCACGCCCCTTTTGATTCAAACAAGGCCCCGTGATCACTGGGTGTGGCCACGCCCTTTATGCTAATCAGGGACAAATATGGTCAGCCCAAAACCCCCAAACTTCACCCCAAAATCCTGCTCAGATCCTTCTAAACCCCTCAGGGACCCCCAAAATCCCCCAAATTCACCCCAAAATCCACTTCAGATCCCCCTAAACCGCTCAGGGACACCCAAAAGCCCCCAAATTCACCCCAAAATCCACTTCAGGTGCCCCTAAACCCCTCAGGGATCCCCAAAATCCACCAAATTCACCCCACAATCCCCCATATTCTACCTGGGACCCCCATCATCCCCTACAGTTCCCCCAAAAGCCCTCAGATCGCCTCAAAACCCACTGCGTTACCGCCACCTAGTGGCCGGAAGGTCTCAGTTCCTGCCGGGCTAGAGCCAGGCCGAGCAGGAGCTGCGCATGCGCCGCCTGCTGGGGGAGGAGTCGCCCGTCAGGCCACGCCCCTGGGGGCGGGGCCGCGGACGCTATGCAAATAAGGCGGCCTTAGATGGGAAAAATGAGCAACTATGGAAAAGATGGCTGAAAATGGAGGAAAATGCGGTTTTTAGGGGGGAAAAGGGGGATCTGGGGGCAGTTTGGGGGGATTTGGGGAAAATTGGGGCAGTTCTGGGTCATTTTGCGGACTTTTTGGGGAAGTTTTGGGTCATTTTGGGTCTTTTGGAGGGCTTGGGGAAACACTTGATGCAAATGATGGAAATGCGATTAATTAACGCTGATGGACTCTGCTTTTCATGCAAATGAAGTTTATTGCAAGGGAATGAATAAGATTTAATTGAATCACGCTTGTATTTATGCAAATAAATGATGAATATTCACCGACTATACGCAAATGAGGTTGGAGTGTGGATGTTGGTGTTAGGCCACGCCCCTTTTGATTCAAACAAGGCCCTGTGATCACTGGGTGTGGCCACGCCCTTTATGCTAATCAGGGACAAATATGGTCAGCCCAAAACCCCCCAATTTCACCCCAAAATCCTGCTCAGATCTCCCTAAACCCGTCAGGGACCCCCAAAATCCCCCAAATTCACCCCAAAATCCGCTTCAGATCCTCCTAAACCCCTCAGGGACACCCAAAATCCCCCAAATTCACCCCAAAATCCACTTCAGGTGCCCCTAAACCTCTCAGGGATCCCCAAAATCCACCAAATTCACCCCACAATCCCCCATATTCTACCTGGGACCCCCATCATCCCCTACATTTCCCCACAAAGCCCTCAGATCGCCTCAAACCACTGCGTTAACGCCACTAGTGCGGAGCTCTCAGTGCCTGCCGGGCTAGAGCCAAGGCCGAGCAGGAGGCTGCCGCATCGCGCCGCCTGCTGGGCAGGAGTCGCCCGTCAGGCCACGCCCTGGCGCGGCGGCGCGGCCGCCTATGCAAATGAAGGCGGCTCTAGAATGGAAAAATGAGCAACTATGGAAAAGAATGGCTGAAAATGAGGAAAATACGGTTTTTAGGGGGAAACGGGGGGAATCTGGGGAAGTTTGCGGAGGATTTGGGGAAAATTGGGGCATTCTGGGTCATTTTGCGGGACTTTTTGGGGAAGTTTTGGTCATTTGGGTCTTTTGGAGGGCTTGGGGAAACACTTGAATGCAAATGATGAAATGCGATTCAGATTAACGCTGATGGACTCTGCTTTTCATGCAAATGAAGTTTATGCAAGGGAATGAATAAGATTTATTGAATCACGCCTGCTATTTATGCCAAAAATGATGAATATTCACCGACTAGACGCAAATGAGGTTGGAGTGCGGATGTTGGTGTTAGGCCACGCCCCTTTTGATTCAAACAAGGCCCCGTGATCACTGGCTGTGGCCACGCCCTTTATGCTAATCAGGAAAAAATATGGTCAGCCAAAAACCCCCCAAATTCACCCAAAATCCTGCTCAGATCCTTCTAAACCCCTCAGGGACCCCCAAAATCCCCCAAATTCACCCCAAAACCCACTGCAGATCCCCCTAAACCGCTCAGGGACGCCCAAAATCCCCCAAATTCACCCCAAAATCCACTTTAGGTGCCCCTAAACCGCTCAGGGATCCCCAAAATCCACCAAATTCACCCCACAATCCCCCATATTCTACCTGGGACCCCCATCATCCCCTACATTTTCCCCCAAAGCCCTCAGATCGCCTCAAAACCCACTGCGTTAGCGCCACCTAGTGGCCGGGAGGTCTCAGTGCCTGCCAGGCTAGAGCCAGGCCGAGCAGGAGCTGCGCATGCGCCGCCTCCTGGGGGAGGAGTCGCCCGTCAGGCCAAGCCCCTGGGGGCGGGGCCGCGGCCGCTATGCAAATGAGGCGGCCTTAGATGGGAAAAATGAGCAAATATGGAAAAGATGGCTGAAAATGGATGAAAATGCGGTTTTTAGGGGGGAAAAGGGGGATCTGGGGGCAGTTTGGGGGGATTTGGGGAAAACTGGGGCAGTTCTGGGTCATTTTGGGGACTTTTTGGGGAAGTTTTGGGTCATTTTGGGTCTTTTGGAGGGCTTGGGGAGACACTTGATGCAAATGATGGAAATGCGATTAATTAACGCTGATGGACTCTGCTTTTCATGCAAATGAAGTTTATTGCAAGGGAATGAATAAGATTTATTGAATCACGCCTGTATTTATGCAAATAAATGATGAATATTCACCGACTAGACGCAAATGAGGTTGGCGTGTGGATGTTGGTGTTAGGCCACGCCCCTTTTGATTCAAACAAGGCCCCGTGATCACTGGGTGTGGCCACGCCCTTTATGCTAATCAGGGACAAATATGGTCAGCCCAAAACCCCCCGAATTCATCCCAAAATCCTGCTCAGATCCTTCTAAACCCCTCAGGGACCCCCAAAATCCCCCAAATTCACCCCAAAATCCACTTCAGATCCCCCTAAACCGCTCAGGGACACCCAAAATCCCCCAAATTCACCCCAAAATCCACTTCAGGTGCCCCTAAACCCCACAGGGATCCCCCAAATCCACCAAATTCACCCCACAATCCCCCATATTCTACCTGGGACCCCCATCATCCCCTACATTTCTCCCCAAAGCCCTCAGATCGCCTCAAAACCCACTGCGGTAGCGCCACCTAGTGGCCGGGAGGTCTCAGTGCCTGCCGGGCTAGAGCCAGGCCGAGCAGGAGCTGCGCATGCGCCGCCTGCTGGGGGAGGAGACGCCCGTCAGGCACGCCGCTGGGGGCGGGGCGCGGGCCGCTATGCAATGAGGGCTTAGATGGGAAAATGGAGCAACTAGGAAAAGATGGTGAAACTGGAGGAAATGCGGTTTTTAGGGGGACGGGGATCTGGGGGCAGTTTTTGTGGGGATTTGGGAAAATTGGGGCAGTTCTGGGTCATTTTGGGGACTTTTTGGGGAAGTTTTGGGCCATTTTGGGTCTTTTGGAGGGCTTGGGGAAACACTTGATACAAATGATGGAAATGCGATTAATTAACGCTGATGGACTCTGCTTTCATGCAAATGAAGTTTATTGCAAGGGAATGAATAAGATCTAATTGAATCACGCCTGTATTTATGCAAATAAATGATGAATATTCACCGACTAGACGCAAATGAGGTTGGAGTGTGGATGTTGGTGTTAGGCCACGCCCCCTTTGATTCAAACAAGGCCCCGTGATCACTGGCTGTGGCCACGCCCTTTATGCTAATCAGGGACAAATATGGTCAGCACAAAACCCCCAAAATTCATCCCAAAATCCTGCTCAGATCCTTCTAAACCCCTCAGGGACCCCCAAAATCCCCCAAATTCACCCCAAAATCCACTTCAGATCCCCCTAAACCGCTCAGGGACACCCAAAATCCCCCAAATTCACCCCAAAATCCACTTCAGGTGCCCCTAAACCCCTCAGGGATCCCCAAAATCCACCAAATTCACCCCACAATCCCCCATATTCTACCTGGGACCCCCATCATCCCCTACATTTCCCCGCAAAGCCCTCAGATCGCCTCAAAACCCACTGCGTTAGCGCCACCTAGTGGCCGGAAGGTCTCAGTTCCTGCCGGGCTAGAGCCAGGCCGAGCAGGAGCTGCGCATGCGCCGCCTGCTGGGGGAGGAGTCGCCCGTCATGCCACGCCCCTGGGGGCGGGGCCGCGGCCGCTATGCAAATGAGGCGGCCTTAGATTGGAAAAATGAGCAAATATGGAAAAGATGGCTGAAAATGGAGGAAAATGCGGTTTTTAGGGGGGAAAAGGGGGATCTGGGGGCAATTTGGGGGGATTTGGGGAAAATTGGGGCAGTTCTGGGTCATTTTGGGGACTTTTTTGGGAAGTTTTGGGTCATTTTGGGTCTTTTGGAGGGCTTGGGGAAACACTTGATGCAAATGATGGAAATGCGATTAATTAACGCTGATGGACTCTGCTTTCCATGCAAATGAAGTTTATTGCAAGGGAATGAATAAGATTTAATTGAATCACGCCTGTATTTATGCAAAAAAATGATGAATATTCACCGACTATACGCAAATGAGGTTGGAGTGTGGATGTTGGTGTTAGGCCACGCCCCTTTTGATTCAAACAAGGCCCCGTGATCACTGGGTGTGGCCACGCCCTTTATGCTAATCAGGGACAATATGGTCAGCCCAAACCCAAATTCATCCCAAAATCCTGCTCAATCCTTCTAAACCCCTCAGGGACCCTCAAAATCCCCCAAATTCACCCCAAATCCACTTCAGATCCCCCTAAACCGCTCAGGGACACCCAAAATCCCCCAAATTCACCCCAAAATCCACTTCAGGTGCCCCTAAACCCCTCAGGGATCCCCAAAATCCACCAAATTCACCCCACAATCCCCCATATTCTACCTGGGACCCCCATCATCCCCTACATTTCCCCCCAAAGCCCTCAGATCGCCTCAAAACCCACTGCGTTAGCGCCACGTAGTGGCCGGGAGGTCTCAGTGCCTGCCGGGCTAGAGCCAGGCCGAGCAGGAGCTGCGCATGCGCCGCCTGCTGGGGGAGGAGTCGCCCGTCAGGCCACGCCCCTGGGGGCGGGGCCGCGGGCGCTATGCAAATGAGGCGGCCTTAGATGGGAAAAATGAGCAACTATGGAAAAGATGGCTGAAATTGGAGGAAAATGCGGTTTTTAGGGGGGAAAAGGGGGATCTGGGGGCAGTTTGGGGGGATTTGGGGAAAATTGGGGCAGTTCTGGGTCATTTTGGGGACTTTTTGGGGAAGTTTTGGGTCATTTTGGGTCTTTTGGAGGGCTTGGGGAAACACTTGATGCAAATGATGGAATGCGATTAATTAACGCTGATGGATCTGCTTTTCATGCAAATGAAGTTTTATTGCAAGGGAATTAATTAAGATTTAATGAATCACGCCTGTATTTAATGCAAAAATGATGATATTCACCGACTATAGCAAATGAGGTGGAGTGTGGATTGTTGGTGTTAGGGCCACGCGCCTTTTGATTCAAAACAAGGCCCAGTGATCTGGGTGTGGCACGCCTTTGATGCTAATCCAGGGAGCAATATGGTCAGCCGCAACCCCAACTTCACGCCGCAGAATCTGCTCAGATCCCTAAAACCCTAAGGGACCCCAAAATCCCCAAATTCCCCCAAAATGCACTTCACAGATCCCTACCGCTCAGGGATACCAAATCCCCAATTCACCCGCCAAATCCACTTCAGGTGCCCCTAAACCCCTCATGGGATCCCCATCCCCAAATTCACCCCACAATTCCATATTCTAACCTGGGACACCATCATCCGCCTACTTTCCCCAAAGCCCTCAGATCGCCTCCAAACCCACTGCGTTAGCGCCACCTAGTGGCCGGGAGGTCTCAGTGCCTGCCGGGCTAGAGCAAGGCCGAGCAGGAGCTGCGCATGCGCCGCCTGCTGGGGGAGGAGTCGCCCGTCAGGCCACGCCCCTGGGGGCGGGGCCGCGGCCGCTATGCAAATGAGGCGGCCTTAGATGGGAAAAATGTGCAACTATGGAAAAGATGGCTGAAAATGGAGGAAAATGCGGTTTTTAGGGGGGAAAAGGGGGATCTGGGGGCAGTTTGGGGGGATTTGGGGAAACTTGGGGCAGTTCTGGGTCATTTTGGGGACTTTTTGGGGAAGTTTTGGGTCATTTTGGGTCTTTTGGAGGGCTTGGGGAAACACTTGATGCAAATGATGGAAATGCGATTAATTTACGCTGATGGACTCTGCTTTTCATGCAAATGAAGTTTATTGCAAGGGACTGAATAAGATTTAATTGAATCACGCCTGTATTTATGCAAATAAATGATGAATATTCACCGACTATACGCAAATGAGGTTGGAGTGGTGGATGTCTGGTGTTAGGTCAGCCCTTTTGAATTCAACAAGGCCCCGGTGATCACTGGTGTGGCACGCCTTTATGGCTAATCAGGGACAATATGGGTCAGCCAAACCCCGCAACTTCAAACCCAAAATCCTGCTCAGATCGCTTCTAAACCGCTGCGGGACCGGCCCAAAATCGTGCCAAATTCACGCCCAAATCCACTTCAGATCCCTAAAGCGCTCAGGGACACCAAAATCCCCCAAATTCACCCCAAAATCCACTTCAGGTGCCCCTAAACCCCTCAGGGATCCCCAAAATCCACCAAATTCACCCCACAATCCCCATATTCTACCTGGGACCCCCATCATCCCCTACATTTCCCCCCAAAGCCCTCAGATCGCCTCCAAACCCACTGCGTTAGCGCCACCTAGTGGCGGGGAGGTCTCAGTGCCTGCCGGGCTAGAGCCAGGCCGAGCAGGAGCTGCGCATGCGCCGCCTGCTGGGGGAGGAGTCGCCCGTCAGGCCACGCCCCTGGGGGCGGGGCCGCGGCCGCTATGCAAATGAGGCGGCCTTCGATGGGAAAAATGAGCACATATGGAAAAGATGGCTGAAAATGGAGGAAAATGCGGTTTTTAGGGGGGAAAAGGGGGATCTGGGGGCAGTTTGGGGGGATTTGGGGAAATTGGGGCAGTTCTGGGTCATTTTGGGGACTTTTTGGGGAAGTTTTGGGTCATTTTGGGTCTTTTGGAGGGCTTGGGGAAACACTTGATGCAAATGATGGAAATGCGATTAATTAACGCTGATGGACTCTGCTTTGCATGCAAATAAAGTTTATTGCAAGGGAATGAATAAGATTTAATTGAATCACGCCTGTATTTTGCAAAAAATGATGAATATTCACCGACTATACGCAAATGAGGTTGGAGTGTGGATGTTGGTGTTAGGCCACGCCCCTTTTGATTCAAACAAGGCCCCGTGATCACTGGGTGTGGCCACGCCCTTTATGCTAATCAGGGACAAATATGCTCAGCCCAAAACCCCCCAACTTCACCCCAAAATCCTGCTCAGATCCTTCTAAACCGCTCAGGGACCCCCAAAATCCCCCAAATTCACCCCAAAATCCACTTCAGGTGCCCCTAAACCCCTCAGGGATCCCCAAAATCCACCAAATTCACCCCACAATCCACTTCAGTGCCCCCTAAACCCCTCAGGCATCCCCCAAAATCACCAAATTCACCCCCACAAATCCCCCAATTCACCTGCGACCCCATCATCCCCCTACATTTCCCCCCAAGCCTCAGATCGCCTCAAAAACCCACTGCAGTATAGCCGCCACCTAGTGGCCGTCGCAGGTCTCAAGTAGGCCTGCCGGGCTAGAGCCAGGCGCAGCAGAGCCGGGTCTACGCATGCGCCGCCTGCTGGCGCGGAGGAGTCGCCCGTCAGCCACGCCCCCTGGGGCGGGCCGCGCCGCTATGCAAAATGAAGCACTAGCATGGGAAAAATGACCAAATATGGAAAGCATGGCCCTGAAAAGTGGAGAAAATGCCGGTTTTTAGGCGCACGCGGAAAAGGGGGCATCTGGTTCGGACCAGTTTGGGGCGATTTGGGGAAATGTGGGGCAGTTCTGGGTCATTTTGGGGACTTTTGGGGGAAGTTTTGGGTCATTTTGGGTCTTTTGGAGGGCTTGGGGAAACACTTGATGCAAATGATGGAAATGCGATTAATTAACACTGATGGACTCTGCTTTTCATGCAAATGAAGTTTATTGCAAGGGAATGAATAAGATTTAATTGAATCACGCCTGTATTTATGCCAAAAAATGATGAATATTCACCGACTATACGCAAATGAGGTTGGAGTGTGGATGTTGGTGTTAGGCCACGCCCCTTTAGATTCAAACAAGGCCCCGTGATCACTGGGTGTGGCCACGCCCTTTATGCTAATCAGGGACAAATATGGTCAGCCCAAAACCCCCCAACTTCACCCCAAAATGCTGCTCAGATCCTTCTAAACCCCTCAGGAACCCCCAAAATCCCCCAAATTCACCCCAAAATCCACTTCAGATCCCCCTAAACCGCTCAGGGACACCCAAAATCCCCCAAATTCACCCCAAAATCCACTTCAGGTGCCCCTAAACCCCTCAGGGATCCCCAAAATCCACCAAATTCACCCCACAATCCCCCATATTCTACCTGGGACCCCCCTCATCCCCTACATTTCCCCCAAAAGCCCGCAGATCGCCTCAAAACCCACTGCGTTAGCGCCACTATGCCGGGAGGTCTCAGTGCCTGCCGCGGCTATGAGCCAGGCCGAGCAGAGCTGCGCATGCGCCGCCTGCTGGGGAGAGTCGCCGTCAGGCACGCCCCCTGGGCCGGGGGCCGCGGCCGCTATGCAATGAGGCGCGCCTTAGATGGAAAATGAGCAAACTAGGACAAGATTGGCTGAAAATGGAGGGAAAATAGGTTATTTAGGGGGAAAAGGGGGATCTGGGGCAGTCTGGGGGATTTGGGGAAAATTGGGCAGTTCTGGCGTCATTTGGGAACTTTTTGGCGGAAAGTTGGCCGTCATTTTGGGTTCTTTGGAGGCTTGGGGAAACATGATGCCAAATGATGGAAAATGCCGATTAAAACGCTGAGTGACTCTGCCTTCTCTGCAAATGAAGTTTATTGCAAGGATGATAAGAATTTAATTGAATCACCCTTGTATTTATGCAAAAAAATGATGAATATTCACCGACTAGACGCAAATGAGGTTGGAGTGTGGATGTTGGTGTTAGGCCACGACCCTTTTGATTCAAACAAGGCCCCGTGATCACTGGCTGTGGCCACGCCCTTTATGCTAATCAGGGACAAATATGGTCAGCCAAAAATCCCCATTAAATTCACCCCAAAATCCTCCTCAGATCCTTCTAAACCCCTCAGGGACCCCCAAAATCCCCCAAATTCACCCCAAAATCCACTTCAGATCCCCCTAAACCGCTCAGGGACACCCAAAATCCCCCAAATTCACCCCAAAATCCACTTCAGGTGCCCCTAAACCCCTCAGGGATCCCCAAAATCCACCAAATTCACCCCACAATCCCCCATATTCTACCTGGGACCCCCATCATCCCCTACATTTTCCCCCCAAAGCCCTCAGATCGCCTCAAAACCCACTGCGTTAGCGCCACCTAGTGGCCGGGAGGTCTCAGTGCCTGCCGGGCTAGAGCCAGGCCGAGCAGGAGCTGCGCATGCGCCGCCTGCTGGGGGAGGAGTCGCCCGTCAGGCCACGCCCCTGGGGCGGGGCCGCGGACGCTATGCAAATGAGGCGGCCTTAGATGGGAAAAATGAGCAAATATGGAAACGATGGCTGAAAATGGAGGAAAATGCGGTTTTTAGGGGGGAAAAGGGGAATCTGGGGGCAGTTTGGGGGGATTTGGGGAAAATTGGGGCAGTTCTGGGTCATTTGGGGGACTTTTTGGGGAAGTTTTGGGTCATTTTGGGTCTTTTGGAGGGCTTGGGGAAACACTTGATGCAAATGATGGAAATGCGATTAATAAACGCTGATGGACTCTGCTTTTCATGCAAATGAAGTTTATTGCAAGGGAATGAATAAGATTTAATTGAATCACGCCTGTATTTATGCCAAAAAATGATGAATATTCACCGACTATACGCAAATGAGGTTGGAGTGTGGATGTTGGTGTTAGGCCACGCCCTTTTGATTCAAACAAGGCCCCGTGATCACTGGCTGTGGCCACGCCCTTTATGCTAATCAGGGACAAATATGGTCAGCCCAAAACCCCCCAAATTCACCCCAAAATCCTGCTCAGATCCTTTCTAACCCCTCAGGGACCCCCAAAATCCCCCAAATTCACCCCAAACTCCTCTTCAGATCCCCCTAAACCGCTCAGGGACACCCAAAATCCCCCAAATTCACCCCAAAATCCACTTCAGGTGCCCCTAAACCCCTCAGGGATCCCCAAAATCCACCAAATTCACCCACAATCCCCCATATTCTACCTGGGACCCCCATCATCCCCTACATTTCCCGCCAAAGCCCTCAGATCGCCTCAAAACCCACTGCGTTAGCGCCACCTAGTGGCCGGGAGGTCTCAGTGCCTGCCGGGCTAGAGCCAGGCCGAGCAGGAACTGCGCATGCGCCGCCTGCTGGGGGAGGAGTCGCCCGTCAGGCCACGGCCCTGGGGGCGGGCCCGCGGCCGCTATGCAAATGAGGCGGCCTTAGATGGGAAAAATGAGCAACTATGGAAAAGATGGCTGAAAATGGAGGAAAATGCGGGTTTTAGGGGGGAAACGGGGGATCTGGGGGCAGTTTGTGGGGATTTGGGGAAAATTGGCGCAGTTCTGGGTCATTTTGGGGACTTTTTGGGGAAGTTTTGGGTCATTTTGGGTCTTTTGGAGGGCTTGGGGAAACACTTGATGCAAATGATGGAAATGCGATTAATTAACGCTGATGGACTCTGCTTTTCATGCAAATGAAGTTTATTGCAAGGGAATGAATAAGATCTAATTGAATCACGCCTTTATTTATGCAAAAAAATGATGAATATGCACCGACTATACGCAAATGAGGTTGGAGTGTGGATGTTGGTGTTAGGCCACGCCCCTTTTGATTCAAACAAGGCCCCGTGATCACTGGGTGTGGCCACGCCCTTTATGCTAATCAGGGACAAATATGGTCAGCCCAAAACCCCCCAAATTCACCCAAAAATCCTGCTCAGATCCTTCTAAACCCCTCAGGGACACCCAAAATCCCCCAAATTCACCCCAAAATCCACTTCAGATCCCCCTAAACCGCTCAGGGACACCCAAAATCCCCCAAATTCACCCCAAAATCCACTTCAGGTGCCCCTAAAACCCTCAGGGATCCCCAAAATCCACCAAATTCACCCCACAATCCCCCAGATTCTACCTGGGACCCCCATCATCCCCTACATTTCCCCCAAAGCCCTCAGATCGCCTCCAAAAGCGTCCACTGCGTTAGCGCCACCTAGTGGCCGGGAGGTCTCAGTGCCTGCCGGGCTAGAGCCAGGCCGAGCAGGAGCTGCGACATGCGCGCCTGCGGGGGAGGAGTCGCCCGTCAGGCCACGGCCCTGGGGCGGGGCCGCGGCCGCTATGCAAATGAGTCGGCCTTAGATGGGAAAAATGACCAACTATGGAAAAGATGGCTGAAAATGGAGGAAAAT
The DNA here is from genome assembly GCA_034509425.1 of Eopsaltria australis. Taxonomy (NCBI): domain Eukaryota; kingdom Metazoa; phylum Chordata; class Aves; order Passeriformes; family Petroicidae; genus Eopsaltria; species Eopsaltria australis. Next base: position 8,170 of record JAVTVJ010004517.1, on the reverse strand, counting down.
GCGGTTTTTAGGGGGGAAAAGGGGGATCTGGGGGCAGTTTGGGGGGATTTGGGGAAAAGTGGGGCAGTTCTGGGTCATTTTGGGGACTTTTTGGGGAAGTTTTGGGTCATTTTGGGTCTTTTGGAGGGCTTGGGGAAACACTTGATGCAAATGATGTAAATGCCGATTAATTAACGCTGATGGACTCTGCATTTTCATTCAAATGAAGGTTTATTGAAGGGAATGAATAAGATTTAATTGAATCACGCCTGTATTTATGCAAAAATGATGAATATTCACCGACTTACGCCAAATGAGGTTGGAGTGTGGATGTTGGTGTTAGGCCACGCCCCTTTGATTCAAAACAGGGCCCGTGATCACTGGGTGGGCACGCCCTTTATGCTAATCAGGGACAATTGGTCAGCCCAAAACCCCCCAATTCACCCCCAAAATCCTGCTCAGATCCTTCTAAACCCCTCCAGGGAACCCCCAAAATCCCCAAATTCACCCCAAAATCCTGCTCAGATCCTTCTAAACCCCTCAGGGACACCCAAAATCCCCCAAATTCACCCCAAAATCCACTTCAGGTGCCCCTAAACCCCTCAGGGATCCCCAAAATCCACCCAATTCACCCCACAATCCCCCATATTCTACCTGGGACCCCCATCATCCCCTACATTTCCCCCCAAAGCCCTCAGATCGCCTCCAAACCCACTGCGTTAGCGCCACCTAGTGGCCGGGAAGTCTCAGTGCCTGCCGGGCTAGAGCCAGGCCGAGCAGGAGCTGCGTATGCGCCGCCTGCTGGGGGAGGAGTCGCCCGTCAGGCCACGCCCCTGGGGGCGGGGCCGCGGACGCTATGCAAATGAGGCGGCCTTAGATGGGAAAAATGAGCAACTATGGAAAAGATGGCTGAAAATGGAGGAAAATGCGGTTTTTAGGAGGGAAACGGGGGATCTGCGGGCAGTTTGGGAGGATTTGGGGAAAATTGGGGCAGTTCTGGGTCATTTTGGGGACTTTTTGGAGAAGTTTTGGGTCATTTTGTGTCTTTTGGAGGGCTTGGGGAAACACTTGATGCAAATGATGGAAATGCGATTAATTAACGCTGATGGACTCTGCTTTTCATGCAAATGAAGTTTATTGCAAGCGAATGAATAAGATTTAATTGAATCACGCCTGTATTTATGCAAATAAATGATGAATATTCACCGACTAGACGCAAATGAGGTTGGAGTGTGGATGTTGGTGTTAGGCCACGCCCCTTTTGATTCAAACAAGGCCCCGTGATCACTGGCTGTGGCCACGCCCTTTATGCTAATCAGGGACAAAAATGGTCAGCCCAAAACCCCCAAATTCACCCCAAAATCCTGCTTCAATCCTTCTAACCCCTCAGGGACCCCCAAATCCCCAAATTCACCCCAAAATCCACTTCAGATCCCCCTAAACCGCTCAGGGACACCCAAAATCCCCCAAATTCACCCCAAAATCCACTTCAGGTGCCCCTAAACCCCTCAGGGATCCCAAAAATCCACCAAATTCACCCCACAATCCCCCATATTCTACCTGGGACCCCAATCATCCCCTACATTTCCCCCCAAAGCCCTCAGATCGCCTCAAAACCCACTGCGTTAGCGCCACCTAGTGGCCGGGAGGTCTCAGTGCCTGCCGGGCTAGAGCCAGGCCGAGCAGGAGCTGCGCATGCGCCGCCTGCTGGGGGAGGAGTCGCCCGTCAGGCCACGGCCCTGGGGGCGGGGCCGCGGCCGCTATGCAAATGAGGCCGCCTTAGATGGGAAAAATGACCAACTATGGAAAAGATGGCTGAAAATGGAGGAAAATACGGTTTTTAGGGGGGAAAAGGGGGATCTGGGGGCAGTTTGGGGGGATTTGGGGAAAATTGGGGCAGTTCTGGGTCATTTTGGGGACTTTTTGGGGAAGTTTTGGGTCATTTTGGGTCTTTTGGAGGGCTTGGGGAAACACTTGATGCAAATGATGGAAATGCGATTAATAACGCTGATGGACTCTGCTTTTCATGCAAATGAAGTTTATTGCAAGGGAATGAATAAGATTTAATTGAATCACGCCTGTATTTATGCAAAAAAAATGATGAATATTCACCGACTAGACGCAAATGAGGTTGGAGTGTGGATGTTGGTGTTAGGCCACGCCCCTTTTGATTCAAACAAGGCCCCGTGATCACTGGGTGTGGCCACGCCCTTTATGCTAATCAGGGACAAATATGGTCAGCCCAAAACCCCCCAACTTCACCCCAAAATCCTTCTCAGATCCTTCTAAACCCCTCAGGGACCCCCAAAATCCCCCAAATTCACCCCAAAATCCACTTCAGATCCCCCTAAACCGCTCAGGGACACCCAAAATCCCCCAAATTCACCCCAAAATCCACTTCAGGTGACCCTAAACCCCTCAGGGATCCCCAAAATCCACCAAATTCACCCCACAATCCCCCATATTCTACCTGGGACCTCCATCATCCCCTACATTTCCCCCCAAAGCCTTCAGATCGCCTCAAACCCCACTGCGTTAGCGCCACCTAGTGGCCGGGAGGTCTCAGTGCCTGCCGGGCTAGAGCCAGGCCGAGCAGGAGCTGCGCATGCGCCGCCTGCTGGGGGAGGAGTCGCCCTTCAGGCCACGCCCCTGGGGGCGGGGCCGCGGCCGCTATGCAAATGATGCGGCCTTAGATGGGAAAAATGACCAAATATGGAAAAGATGGCTGAAAATGGAGGAAAATGCGGTTTTTAGGGGGGAAACGGGGGATCTGGGGGCAGTTTGGGAGGATTTGGGGAAAATTGGGGCAGTTCTGGGTCATTTTGGGGACTTTTTGGGGAAGTTTTGGGTCATTTTGGGTCCTTTGGAGGGCTTGGGTAAACACTTGATGCAAATGATGGAAATGCGATTAATTAACGCCGATGGACTCTGCTTTTCATGCAAATGAAGTTTATTGCAAGGGAATTAATAAGATTAATTGAATCACGCCTGTATTTAGCAAATAAATGAGAATATTTCACCGACTTATACGCAAATTGAGGTGGAGTGTGGATGTTGTTGTTAGGCCACGCCCCTTTTGATTCAAACAAGGCCCCGTGATCACTGGCTGTGGCCACGCCCTTTATGCTAATCAGGGACAAATATGGTCAGCCCAAAATCCCCATTAAATTCACCCCAAAATCCTGCTCAGATCCGTCTAAAACCCTCAAGGACCCCCAAAATCCCCCAAATTCACCCCAAAATCCACTTCAGATCCCCCTAACCGCTCGCGACACCCCAAAATCCCCCAAAGTCACCCCAAAATCCACTTCAGGTGCCCCTAAACCCCTCAGGGATCCCCAAAATCCACCAAATTCACCCCACAATCCCCCATATTCTACCTGGGACCCCCATCATCCCCTACATTTTCCCCCAAAGCCCTCAGATCGCCTCAAAACCCACGGCGTTAGCGCCACCTAGTGGCCGGGAGGTCTCAGTGCCTGCCAGGCTAGAGCCAGGCCGAGCAGGAGCTGCGCATGCGCCGCCTGCTGGGGGAGGAGTCGCCCGTCAGGCCACGCCCCTGGGGGCGGGGCCGCGGCCGCTATGCAAATGAGGCGGCCTTAGATGGGAAAAATGAGCAACGATGGAAAAGATGGCTGAAAATGGAGGAAAATGCGGTTTTTAGGGGGGAAAGCGGGGATCTGGGGGCAGTTTGGGGGGATTTGGGGAAAATTGGGGCAGTTCTGGGTCATTTTGGGGACTTTTTGGGGAAGTTTTGGGTCATTTTGGGTCTGTTGGAGGGCTTGGGGAAACACTTGATGCAAATGATGGAAATGCGATTAATTAACGCTGATGGACTCTGCTTTTCATGCAAATGAAGTTTATTGCAAGGGAATGAATAAGATTGAATTGAATCACGCCTGTATTTATGCAGAATAAATGAAGTGAATATTCACCGACTATACGCAAATGAGGTTGGAGTGTGAATGTTGGTGTTAGGCCACGCCCCTTTTGATTCAAACAAGGCCCCGTGATCACTGGCTGTGGCCACGCCCTTTATGCTAATCAGGGACAAATATGGTCAGCCCAAAATCCCCCAAATTCCCCCCAAAATCCTGCTCAGATCCGTCTAAACCCCTCAGGGACACCCAAAATCGCCCAAATTCACCCCAAAATCCACTTCAGATCCCCCTAAACCCCTCAGGGATACCCAAAATCCCCCAAATTCACCCCAAAATCCACTTCAGGTGCCCCTAAACCCCTCAGATTTCCCCAAAATCCACCAAATTCACCCCACAATCCCCCATATGCTACCTGGGACCCCCATCATCCCCTCCATTTCCCCCCAAAGCCCTCAGATTGCCTCAAAACCCACTGCGTTAGCGCCACCTAGTGGCCGGGAGGTCTCAGTGCCTGCCGGGCTAGAGCCAGGCCGAGCAGGAGCTGCGCATGCGCCGCCTGCTGGGGGAGGAGTCGCCCGTCAGGCCACGCCCCTGGGGGCGGGGCCGCGGCCGCTATGCAAATGAGACGGCCTTAGATGGGAAAAATGAGCAAATATGGAAAAGATGGCTGAAAATGGAGGAAAATGCGTTTTTTAGGGGGGAAAAGGGGGATCTGGGGGCAGTTTGGGGGGATTTGGGGAAAATTGGGGCAGTTCTGGGTCATTTTGGGGACTTTTTGGGGGAAGTTTTGGGTCATTTTGGCTCTTTTGGAGGGCTTGGGGAAACACTTGATGCAAATGATGGAAATGCGATTAATTAACGCTGATGGACTCTGCTTTGCATGCAAATAAAGTTTATTGCAAGGGAATGAATAAGATTTAATTGAATCACGCCTGTATTTTGCAAAAAATGATGAATATTCACCGACTATACGCAAATGAGGTTGGAGTGTGGATGTTGGTGTTAGGCCACGCCCCTTTTGATTCAAACAAGGCCCCGTGATCACTGGGTGTGGCCACGCCCTTTATGCTAATCAGGGACAAATATGGTCAGCCCAAAACCCCCCAAATTCATCCCAAAATCCTGCTCAGATCCTTCTAAACCCCTCAGGGACCCCCCAAAATCCCCCAAATTCACCCCAAAATCCTGCTCAGATCCCTCTAAACCCTTCAGGGACACCCAAAATCCCCCGAAATTCATCCCAAAATCCACTTCAGATCTCCCTAAACCTCTCTGGGACCACCAAAATCACCAAATTCACCCCACAATCCCCCATATTCTACCTGGACCCCCATCATCCCCTACATTTCCCCCAAAGCCCTCAGATCGCCTCAAAACCCACTTTGCGTTAGCGCACTAGTGCGGGAGGTCTCAGTGCCTCCGGGTTAGAGCCGGCGAGCAGGAGCGCGCATGCGCCGCCTGCTGGGGGCAGAGTCGCCCGTCAGGCCACGCCCCTGGGGCGGGGCCGCAGCCGCTATGCAAATGAGGCGGCCTTAGATGGGAAAAATGACCAACTATGGAAAAGATGGCTGAAAATGGAGGAAAATGCGGTTTTTAGGGGGAAAAAGGGGGATCTGGGGGCAGTTTGGGGGGATTTGGGGAAAATTGGGGCAGTTCTGGGTCATTTTGGGGACTTTTTGGGGAAGTTTTGGGTCATTTTGCGTCTTTTGGAGGGCTTGGGGAAACACTTGATGCAAATGATGGAAGTGCGATTAATTAACGCTGATGGACTCCGCTTTTCATGCAAATGAAGTTTATTGCAAGGGAATGAATAAGATTTAATTGAATCACGCCTGTATTTATGCAAATAAATGATGAATATTCACCGACTAGACGCAAATGAGGTTGGAGTGTGGATGTTGGTGTTAGGCCACGCCCCTTTGATTCAAACAAGGCCCCGTGATCACTGGGTGTGGCCACGCCCTTTATGCTAATCAGGGACAAATATGCTCAGCCCAAAACCCCCAAATTCACCCCAAAATCCTGCTCAGATCCTTCTAAACCCCTCAGGGACCCCCAAAATCCCCCAAATTCACCCCAAAATCCACTTCAGATCCCCCTAAACCGCTCAGGGACCCCCAAAATCCCCCAAATTCACCCCAAAATCCACTTCAGGTGCCCCTAAACCCCTCAGGGATCCCCAAAATCCACCAAATTCACCCCACAAGCCCCCATATTCTACCTGGGACCCCCATCATCCCCTACATTTCCCCCCAAAGCCCTCAGATCGCCTCAAAACCCACTGCGTTAGCGCCACCTAGTGGCCGGGAGGTCTCAGTGCCTGCCGGGCTAGAGCCAGGCCGAGCAGGAGCTGCGCATGCTCCGCCTGCTGGGGGAGGAGTCGCCCGTCAGGCCACGCCCCTGGGGGCGGGGCCGCGGACGCTATGCAAATGAGGCGGCCTTAGATGGGAAAAATGAGCAACTATGGAAAAGATGGCTGAAAATGGAGGAAAATGCGGTTTTTAGGGGGAAAAGGGGGATCTGGGGGCAGTTTGGGGGGATTTGCGGAAAATTGGGGCAGTTTTGGGTCATTTTGGGGACTTTTTGGGGAAGTTTTGGGTCATTTTGGGTCTTTTGGAGGGCTTGGGGAAACACTTGATGCAAATGATGGAAATGCGATTAATTAACGCTGATGGACTCCGCTTTTCATGCAAATGAAGTTTATTGCAAGGGAATGGATAAGATTTAATTGAATCACGCCTGTATTTTGCAAATAAATGATGAATATTCTCCGACTATACGCAAATGAGGTTGGAGTGTGGATGTTGGTGTTAGGCCACGCCCCTTTTGATTCAAACAAGGCCCCGTGATCACTGGGTGTGGCCACGCCCTTTATGCTAATCAGGGACAAATATGGTCAGCCCAAACCCCCCAAATTCACCCCAAAATCCTGCTCAGATCCTCCTAAACCCCTCAGGGACCCCCAAAATCCCCCAAATTCAACCCAAAATCCACTTCAGGTGCCCCTAAACCCCTCAGGGACACCCAAAATCCCCCAAATTCACCCCAAAATCCACTTCAGGTGCCCCTAAACCCCTCAGGGATCCCCAAAATCCACCAAATTCACCCCACAATCCCCCATATTCTACCTGGGACCCCCATCAACCCCTACATTTCCCCCCAAAGCCCTCAGATCGCCTCAAAACCCACTGCGTGAGCGCCACCTAGTGGCCGGGAGGTCTCAGTGCCTGCCGGGCTAGAGCCAGGCCGAGCAGGAGCTGCGCATGCGCCGCCTGCTGGGGGAGGAGTCGCCCGTCAGGCCACGGCCCTGGGGGCGGGGCCGCGGCCGCTATGCAAATGAGCGGCCTTAGATGGGAAAAATGAGCAAATATGGAAAAGATGGCTGAAAATGGAGAAAAATGCGGTTTTTAGGGGGGAAAAGGGGGATCTGGGGGCAGTTTGGGGGGATTTGGGGAAAATTGGGGCAGTTCTGGGTCATTTGGGGGACTTTTTGGGGAAGTTTTGGGTCATTTTGGGTCTTTTGGAGGGCTTGGGGAAACACTTGATGCCAAAATCTGGAAATGCGATTAATTAACGCTGATGACTCTGCTGTTTCATGCAAATGAGTTTATTTTGCAAGGGAATAATAAAGATTTAATTGAATTCACCGCCTGTATTATGCAAAAAAATGATTGAATATTCACCGACTATATGCAAATGAGGTTGGAGTGTGGATGTTGGTTTTAGGCCACGCCCCTTTTGATTCAAACAAGGCCCCGTGATCACTGGGTGTGGCCACGCCCTTTATGCTAATCAGGGACAAATATGGTCAGCCCAAAACCCCCCCAACTTCACCCCAAAATCCTGCTCAGATCCTTCTAAACCCCTCAGGGACCCCCAAAATCCCCCAAATTCACCCCAAACTCCACTTCAGATCTCCCTAAACCGCTCAGGGACACCCAAAATCCCCCAAATTCACCCCAAAATCCACTTCAGGTGGCCCTAAACCCCTCAGGGATCCCCAAAATCCACCAAATTCACCCCACAATCCCCCATATTCTACCTGGGACCCCCATCATCCCCTACATTTCCTCCCAAAGCCCTCAGATCGCCTCAAAACCCACTGCGTTAGCGCCACCTAGTGGCCGGGAGGTCTCAGTGCCTGCCGGGCTAGAGCCAGGCCGAGCAGGAGCTGCGCATGCGCCGCCTGCTGGGGGAGGGGTCGCCCGTCAGGCCACGCCCCTGGGGGCGGGGCCGCGGCCGCTATGCAAATGAGGCGGCCTTAGATGGGAAAAATGAGCAACTATGGAAAAGATGGCTGAAAATGGAGG
>JAVTVJ010004516.1:0-39245 GCA_034509425.1 Eopsaltria australis | reverse complement strand
AGAATCCAAGCCTTCTTTCCAGAAATTCTGATCCCCCGAGAATCCAAGCCTTCTTTCCAGAAATTCTGGTCTCCCAGGAATCCAAGCCCTCTTTCCAGAAATTCAGATCTCCCAAGAATCCAAGCCCTCTTTCCAGAAATTCTGATCCCCCGAGAATCCAAGCCTTCTTTCCAGAAATTCTGATCCCCCGAGAATCCAAGCCTTCTTTCCAGAAATTCTGGTCTCCCAGGAATCCAAGCCCTCTTTCCAGAAATTCAGATCTCCCAAGAATCCAAGCCCTCTTTCCAGAAATTCTGATCCCCCGAGAATCCAAGCCTTCTTTCCAGAAATTCTGATCCCCCGAGAATCCAAGCCTTCTTTCCAGAAATTCTGGTCTCCCAGGAATCCAAGCCCTCTTTCCAGAAATTCAGATCTCCCAAGAATCCAAGCCCTCTTTCCAGAAATTCTGATCCCCCGAGAATCCAAGCCTTCTTTCCAGAAATTCTGATCCCCCGAGAATCCAAGCCTTCTTTCCAGAAATTCTGGTCTCCCAGGAATCCAAGCCCTCTTTCCAGAAATTCAGATCTCCCAAGAATCCAAGCCCTCTTTCCAGAAATTCTGATCCCCCGAGAATCCAAGCCTTCTTTCCAGAAATTCTGATCCCCCGAGAATCCAAGCCTTCTTTCCAGAAATTCTGGTCTCCCAGGAATCCAAGCCCTCTTTCCAGAAATTCTGGTCTCCCAACAATCTTTCCCAAATTATGACCCCCTGTCCAAGGGGGCTCTGGGATCTCAATGCCCTCAGGCCTTAAAAAGTTGGTTTTCCGTTGAGTTTCACCCACGGTCCTCCAGAAATTCCAAATTCATTTGTGGGGATTCACCCAGACTCCCTCCGGTCTGGTTTAATCACAATAATATATTAAAATATTAATTAATTAATTAATGGAGGATCCCTTGAAGCTGTTGGGACGGGGGGGTGGCTGTGCCCAGCTGGGATGGGTCACCCTGGGCTCCGCTTGGAGAGGGCCTTGGGTCTTCCTCAACCTTCTGAGAAACAGAGGGAAAGGGAGGGAAAAGGAGGGAAAAGGAGGGAAAACGGCAAACCTGGAGCTGTGGGAGACTCCAGGATGTCCCATCCCGAGCCGGAGCCCATCCCACGCCCTGTGCCCACCCCACAGGTCCCGCAGCGTGGTCCAGATCAACGCCAGCCTCCGCTTCGTGCCCGCCAAGATCAACATCTTCACCAAGGACTGCAAGCGCAACGGGAAGGAGGCCACCTGCATGAGGGCCTTCGTCTGCTTCACCGCCCTCTTCCTCTCCGCCCACTTCCAGACCGCCAGCGTGGGTAAGGACACAGCCCCAATTCCCGCCTTGCTCAGGTCTCCAGCCCCATGGAAAACCCAGCTTCTGGGATGGAAACCATCCAGGAGCTTGGAGGAGCTCCCGTGTCCTTCTGCCACCTTGGTGTCACCCACTTCTGTCCCTATCCCAGCCAGTCCTTGGGGTTCTCGCGGTGGTGGTTCTGCCAAAAGGAACACCCTCAGGATAAATCCCACCTCATCCCTCACCTCTTCCCGGGGCTGAGTCCTCCTGGGATTTGCCTTCCCGCGCTCCGTGTGACGGGAATGTCACCCCAGCGGGACAGGAGAGGACGTGCCCGGCCCGCGTTCCGCAGGGCTCATCCACTGCAGCAGCGGGACACATCTGCCGGCCAGATGTGCTCTTCCCTAAAATCCCAGGGAATCTGTGGAGCTGGCCAGCTCTCCTGCTGAACCCTCGGATGGTGCCGTGGCCCCGAGTCTCCCCGGGAGTCAGCGGAGCAGGGAAGCGATAGCGGCTCAGCCCCTGCAATCCGGCAGCAAACGCTGTCCAAGGAAAATCGGGATCCAAAGCCAAAGGAAAGATTCCCATCCCCCAGAGCAGGAGCTTGGTTTTGGGCTGCCAAATCCAGTGTTTTTCTCCCTGCTGCTGTCCCTGTGGGATAGAATCTGAGTGGGATTTCCTTATTTATTTTGTTTTACCTTTATTTCCACACAGAGGAGTCACCCCCTGGATGAGCCCCTGCGCTCTAGAGTCAGGCTGGGAGAGCTGGGAATGTTCACCTGGAGAAGGGAAGGATCCAGGGAGAGCTCAGAGCCCCTTGCAGGGCCTGAAGGGGCTCCAGGAGAGCTGGAGAGGGACTGGGGACAAGGGATGGAGGGACAGGACACAGGGAATTACTTCAAGCTGAAAGAGGGATGGGTGCAATACTGGGAAGGAATTGTTCCCTGGGAGGGTGGGGAGCGGCAGGGCTGGAATTCCCAGAGAAGCTGTGGCTGCCCCTGGATCCCTGGAATGTCCAAGGCCAGGCTGGATGGGGCTTGGAGCAGCCTGGGACAGTGGAAGGTGTCCCTGCCCATGCAAGGGCTGGAATGAGATGGGATTTAAGGTGTTTCCAACACAAACCATCCTGGAATTCTGTGGTTCTCTGAAATCCCTGCCTGGCGCTGGGTTGGGAATCTCCAGTTTCTTTCCAAGAGCAGTGCAGGAAGCAAAGGTGACTCCATAAATCATCCCAGGTGAGGGGTGTGTGCTCCGATTCCTCCAGACCAGCACGAGCGCATCGGAGAGGGAAATAATTCCACCCCTGCACAGATTTTACACAGAGTCCTAAAATAATTCATTTCCAAAGCTCCTCATTTGGAGAGGGGAAGCTTTTCCCGGAATCGTCTGGGATCTCCCTCAGCAGGGAATGACCGCTGGGGCCCCTCTTCGCCCTGGCTTTGGGGTGTGTGACCCCAGAGCCTGAGCTGGGCCTGTCCTTGCAGGGCTCAGGTACACCACGACCATCGACGAGCGCCGCTACTCGCCGCGGGCACACCTGGACGACGGCGGGGACAGGATGGCACCGCGGGCGCTGGTGCTGCCGGCCGGGCAGCGGCTGTGCCACACCCTGCCCTTCCACGTCCTGGTGAGCGCGGGGCAGCACAGGGCCGGCATGTCCTCCTCAGCCAGACCCACCCCTCGGGGCCTTCCTGGGCTGGGAATCAGCCTCATCCCGCTGGATTCATCCCGCTGGATTCATCCCGCTGGATCCCTTCCTGCCGGTTTGATGTGGTCGGGGCCGGGGCTGCCAGCGTGTGGCAGCTGCTGTGTCCCCAGGCAGTGACATCATTGCAGCCCAGCTTCCACGTGCTCCGTTCACGAGCCGCGTCCTCGGGGAGGGCGTGAGCTCCACATCCCGGGGTCAACCAAAAATTGGGAATGCTCATTTTTTCCATCAGGAATCCACTGTCCCCGTGCCAGCCCCTGGTAGTGTCCCCGGTGGTGTCCCCCTCTAACCCAGCAGGGTCCCAGCCCGGGTGCAGAGCCGGTGGATCCCTCGCTGGCCGGGAACAGCTGATGCACAATCCTGGCCAAGACCAAACATTCCCAGGGAATGAGGAGAATTTTATGGAAGCCAGGCAGGCCCGAGCTGCCAGACTGGCCCAGCCCCAAGCCCCGGCCTGAACTGCCGTGAACTTTTGGGAAATTTGAGGCTGGAGCCGGAGCTCGTGATTTAGCCCAAAAAACATCTCCCTTCAGAGCATCCCCCCACACCCTGGAGCAAGGCACGGGAGGAGCTCCGAGGGGCTTCCAGAGGGCAGGGAGAGGTGGGATTTTGGGAAGGAATTCCTGGCTGGGATGGAATTCCCAGAGAAGCTGTGACTCTCCCTGGATCCCTGGGCGTGTCCAAAGCCAGGTTGGACGGGGCTTGGAGCAGCCTTGGAGATGGGATCTGTTTTGTCCTCCCATCCCAGCCCTGGGTTGGGGCTGCAGGACAAATCCGTGACCTTTGAGGGACACCCCGAGGTTCTGCCCACCCCAGGGCAGCCCTGGGCTCCTCTCCACGTTTTCCGTGTGCCACAGGACACGGCGGACTACGTGAAGCCGGTGACGTTCTCCATCGACTACGAGCTGGAGCATCCGGAGCACGGCCCGATGCTGGATGATGGCTGGCCCACCTCGCTCAGGGTCTCTGTAGGTAGCAGCTGCCACCTCCCAGAGTGCCACCTCCCTGGTGCCACTTCCCTGGTGTCACCTCCCAAAGTGCCATCTCTCCGGTGCCACCTCCCAAAGTTCCACCTCCCAAAGTGCCACCTCCCTGGTGTCATCTCCCTCATGTCACTTCCCTGGTGTCACCTCCCAAAGTGCCACCTCCCAAAGTGCCATCTCCCCGGTCCCACCTCCCAAAGTGCCACATCCCAAAGATCCACCTCCCAGGTGACATCTCCCCGGTGCCATCTCACAGTTGCCACTTCCCAAAGTGCCACCTCCCTGGTGTCACCTCCCTCGTGCCACTTCTCTGGTGTCACCTCCTAAAGTCCCACCTCCCAAAGTGCCATCTCCCTGGTGTCACCCCCCAAAGTGCCATCTCCCTGGTGTCACCTCCCTGGTGTCACCTCCCAAAGTGCCACCTGCCTGGTGTCACCTCCCAAAGTGCCAGCTCCCCCGTCCCACATCCCAAAGTGCCACATCCCAAAGATCCACATCCAGGTAACTCCCTGCTGCCATCTCACAGTGCCACTTCCCAGAATCCCACTTCCCAAAGTGCACATTCCCAAACCCACCTCCCAGGTGCCACCCCCAAGTGCACCTCCAGATGTCACCTCCCAAAGTACACCTCCCAAAGTGTCACCTCCCAAGGCACCTCCCACGTGTCACCTCCCAAAGTGCCACCTCCCAAAGTGTCACCTCCCAAAGTGCCACCTCCCAGGTGTCACCTCCCTCGTGCCACTTCCCTGGTGTCACCTCCCAAAGTGCCACCTCCCAAAGTGTCACCTCCCAAAGTGCCACCTCCCAGGTGTCACCTCCCTCGTGCCACTTCCCTGGTGTCACCTCCCAAAGTGCCACCTCCCAAAGTGCCATCTCCCCGGTCCCACCTCGCAAAGTGCCACCTCCCAAAGTGCCACCTCCCTTGTCACCTCCAAATGCCATCTCCCCGTCCCACCGCCAAAGTGCCACCTCCCTGGTGTCACGCTCCCAAAAAGTGCCACTTCCCAAGGCCATCTCCCGTCCCACCCTCCCAAAGTGCCACATCCCAAAGTGCCATCTCCCCGGTCCCACCTCCCAAAGTGCCACCTCCCAAAGTGCCACCTCCCTGGTGTCACCCCCCAAAGTGCCATCTCCCAGGTGACACCTCCCAAAGTACCATCTCTCCGGTGTCACCTCCCTCGTGCCACTTCCCTGGTGTCACCTCCCAAAGTGCCATCTCCCAAAGTGCCATCTCCCCCGTCCCACCTCCCAAAGTGCCACATCCCAAAGTGCCACATCCCAAAGATCCACCTCCCAGGTGACATCTCCCCGGTGCCATCTCACAGTTGCCACTTCCCAAAGTGCCACCTCCCAAATGCCATCTCCCAAAGTGCCACTTCCCAGAATGCCACTTCCCAAAGTGCCACATCCCAAAGTGTCACCTCCCAGGTGACACCTCCCAGGTGTCACCTCCCAAAGTGCCACCTCCCGGAGCACCAGGGTCGATTTATCTCCGGGGGAATTGTCACTGAGCTGCTCTCGTTGTCCCCTCAGGTCCCCTTCTGGAATGGCTGCAATGAGGACGAGCACTGCGTCCCCGACCTGGTGCTGGATGCCAGAAGTGACATTCCCAGTGCCATGTGAGTGTGTGACCCAGAGCGTGCTCCGAGAGTGTCACCCCCTGGGGGAGGCTCCAAAATCCAGCTCCAGAAACTCTGACATCCCTGGTCCTTCATCATCACCACAAGGTTCCTCCAAGCCCTCCATGAGGAGCTCCTTGGCATTCTGAGCCTCTCCCTGCTCCCTGTCCGGAACGAATCCGTGGTTTTTCGGGGAATCCACAAAGCAGCTCGTATTTGGTGCCATGGTGATGAGTTCCAGGGATACAAATCAGGAAATAACAGGGAATAACTGCAAGGCTGGCATGACCCACCTGCCAATTACGGGCCTGACTCATGGAAATAATTCCGCACTGCAGCTCCGTGGTTAGAGAGCTATGAAAGGTTATCCCTGAATCCAGAGGAGGCCCTGGAGCTGCTCTGAGGGCTGGAGCCAGGCTGGGAGAGCTGGGAATGTTCACCTGGAGAAGGGAAGGATCCATGGAATCCTCAGAGCCTCTTCCAGGGCATAAAGGGGCTCCAGGAGAGCTGGAGAGGGACTGGGGACAAGGGATGGAGGAACAGGACACCGGGAATGGCTTCCCACTGCCAGAGGGCAGGGATGGATGGGATAGTGGGAAGGAATTGTTCCCTGTGAGGCTGGGATGGAATTCCCAGAGAAGCTGTGGCTGCCCCTGGATCCCTGGAATGTCCAAGGCCAGGTTGGGCACTGGTGCTTGGAGCCACCTTTGCTCCATGGGATCTGTTTTTCCCCTAAATCCCAGCTGTGCCGAGCATTCCTAACAATGTTTGAGAAAGCTTCACACCATTGGCCAAAAATCCCAACATTCTGGACAATGGCGGGAATCCGGAATTCCTCTTTCAGCACAGCAGGACAGAGGCACTGCAGGGATTTCCATGCACTTCCCATGGATGTAAAATCCTGGGAATGCCCTTTCTTGCAGGGAATTCTGCCGGAGGGCGCTGAGGAGGGGGGACTGCTCGGCCTTCAGCCTCTCCTTCGACGCCTCCGTCTTCATCATCGAGAGCAGCAGGAGGAGGGTGGCCGTGGAAGCGACGCTGGAAAACCGCGGGGAGAACGCCTACAGCACCGTCCTCAACATCTCCTTCTCCAGGAACCTCCAGTTCGCCAGCCTGATCCCCAAGGTGAGGCTCCCGCGGGAGATCCGGGCTTTTCCAGAGGTGCTGCTAATCCCGGCCGGATGAGAAAGCTGCAGCCTAAAGCTGAGCCCAAATCTGTCTCCATCCCTCATAAATCAGAGCTGTTTATGGGCTCCGTTTCTAAGCACTTCCAGCTCTTTATTTTGGAAATACAAAAACGTTTGAGTTTTAAGAGCCCGAGCGAAGGTCAAACACAGAGGAAATTATTCCCCTCTATTTTTCTCCTGCAGTTGTTTAAAAATACTCCCTGCACGCGGCCAAGTTCCCGTCAGGAGAGAGTTTTTGCAGCTGAGAAATAACTCCTGGAAGTAGGGGCTGATCACGGGAATGCGGCCATGGCTCAGCACCGAGCCGGACGATGCCACCTCTCCATGGCTTTCCCTGGATCATCCCAGAGTGTCCCAAAAATTTCAGCCCCCCATGCGCTCGATCTTGGTGCGACTCCTCCCTATTCCCAGCGAGGAACATTTGGGAATGTGCTGATGCTGCTGAGCCTTCCCTCATCCCCCCCATGACTTCATCCCCGCCCGCAGATCCCATCTCCTTTGTTTTTCTCCGAGCCGTGCCAAGGGAAAATTGTAGGGCTCGCTGCCCACAAAATACGACAAATGCATTTTTTGGAGATTATTCCAAGCGAAGTGAGGGGAGCAGGGAAAATCCCTGGGATGGTGGGGAACAGAAAGCACCAGCAGCAGTGGTTGTAGGGAATATTTGCAGCTGGCTATGGAAGAGTCACGGATAACGGGCTCCTGGCTGTCCCTCCTCATGAAGGAGCATCCAGAGGGGATGGATGTTTGTGTCTTATAAGTAAAAAGTGGCCGTGGCCCCAAAAAGTCCATAATTTCAGCAGATGAGTGGGACGAAGCTCCAGGCTGTTGCTGGTGTCTGGTGCTGGGATATTCCAGATCCTGGGCAGGACTTTTGTGGTGGCAGCGGCTCAAACTGACCCCCTGCGGGGTCTGACACAGGGATAAAAGCTGGAATAGCTCATCCTCTCATGGTGAGGATGGACACCCACTTACAACCGGGCTGCAGCCTCCGGTAGGGTTGTGGAGGAGGCCATCGGTTGGGTTTTGGTTGGTGGTTGGTTTTTGGTTGTATAATTTCTTCATTCATTAGTTTGTTAGCCATCGGCTGGTTGGCTGTTGGTTTGGTTTTGGCCATTGGTTGCTTGGTCCTTGGTTGGGTCCTGGGTTGGGTTGGTTGGTCCTTGGTTGAGTTTTGGTCATTGGTTGGTTGTTGATTTGTTGCTTGTTGGTTGGTTGTTGATTGATTGGTCGGTTGTTGATTGTTCGGTTGTTGATTGGTCGGTTGCTTGTTGACTGTTTGGCTGGTTGCTGATTGGTTGGTTGGTTGTTGATTGGTTGGTTGATTGTTGATTGGTTGGATGTTGCTGGTTGGCCATTGGTTGGGTTTTTGTCGTTGGTTGGTAGGTTGGTTATTGGTTGATTGGTGGTTGGTCATTGGTTGGATGGTTGGTTATTGGTTCATTGTTGGTTGGTTGGTCATTGGTTGGCCATTGGTTGGTTATTGATTGGTTATTGGTTCATTGTTGGTTGGTCATTGGTTGGTTGGTTATTGGTTGATTGTTGGTTGGTTGATCATTGGTTGGATGGTTGGTTATTGGTTGATTGTTGGTTGGTTGGTCGTTGGTTGGCCATTGGTTGGTTGGTCATTGGTTGGTCATTGGTTGGCCATTGGTTGGTTGGTCGTTGGTTGGCCATTGGTTGGTTGGTCATTGGTTGGTCATTGGTTGGCCATTGGTTCATTGTTGGTTGGCCGTTGGTTGGCCATTGGTTGGTTATTGGTTCATTGTTGGTTGGCCATTGGTTGGCCATTGGTTGGCCATTGGTTGGCCATTGGTTGGCCATTGGTTCATTGTTGGTTGGTCATTGGTTGGATGGTTGGTTATTGGTTGATTGTTGGTTGGTTGGTCGTTGGTTGGCCATTGGTTGGCCATTGGTTGGCCATTGGTTGGCCATTGGTTGGTTATTGGTTCATTGTTGGTTGGCCATTGGTTGGCCATTGGTTGGCCATTGGTTGGCCATTGGTTGGTTATTGGTTCATTGTTGGTTGGCCATTGGTTGGCCATTGGTTGGCCATTGGTTCATTGTTGGTTGGCCATTGGTTGGCCATTGGTTGATTGGCTATTGGTTGGCCGTTGGTTGGCCATTGGTTGATTGGCCATTGGTTGGCCGTTGGTTGGCCATTGGTTCATTGTTGGTTGGCCATTGGTTGGCCATTGGTTCATTGTTGGTTGGCCATTGGTTGGCCATTGGTTGATTGGCCATTGGTTGGCCATTGGTTCATTGTTGGTTGCTCATTGGTTGGATGGTTGGTTATTGGTTGATTGTTGGTTGGTTGCTCATTGGCTGGCCATTGGTTGGCCATTGGTTCATTGTTGGTTGGCCATTGGTTGGCCATTGGTTGGTTATTGGCTCATTGTTGGTTGGCCATTGGTTGGCCATTCGTTGGTGGTTGGTGGTTGGTTGGTTGTTTCCCCATAATCCAAGGCCCATTTGGAGCCCCTCAGGTGTTCCCAGTTTCCCCAAAAGCCGGCTCCCGGGGCTCCTTCCCGGTGTCCCGGACACGCCGTGTCCCATTTCAGGATGACAGCGACATCAACATCGATTGTGCCGGCGACGACCGACAGCCCACCCGCAGGGTCTGCAACGTCAGCTACCCCTTCTTCCGAGCCAAGGCCAAGGTAGGGCATTCCCAACTTCCACCTGTGGTGCCACACGGACCTTCTGTCCCCGAGGTCACACCTGGGCAACTCCCGACAGGACTTTAAAGACAAACTTCTGGTTTCTTCCCTTTTGGAGTTGGAAAGGCACCTTAGGGAAGCTGGGATGGTTGGGATGTTTGGGATCCTGCCCTGCTGCTCAGGAGAGACCCAAAATCCAACCCAGCTCCTCCAGGGGACAGAATTTGCCTCCAATCCTTTGGAAAAATTTAATGTCGGCTTCAATCTCCTGGTGGGAACTTCCCTGAGCTCGTTCCCTGCAGGATGAGGCTCCTTCCCTGCCTGAGAGGTTTTCCTTGCTCTGAGATGCCTCTGGATCCTGCTCGGAGCCTGTCCAAGTCCCCCTGGGTGATGGCATCCTCCAAACCAGTGTTCCCAGTATTTGGGATGAGCCCAGATCCAGCTTATCATTTTTATAAGCCAGAAATCCCTTGGGAAACATCAAATTCAGGGAGAAATTGGGAAAGGAAAAGCAGGGAGATGCAGCCACTGAGGATCCACATGGAATCCCACCTGCCACCTGTGGGAAAAGGGATCTGCAGATAAAATCTCCCCAGCTCCCGTATCCATCTGAAACCTTTCCTTGATGGATTTTCAAGACTTGGAAGGTTTTCCTCGCTCTGAGGTGCCTCTGGTTCCTGCTCGGAACTGATCCAAGCTTCCCTGGATGGTGGCATCCTCCAAACCAGTGTTCCCAGTATTTGGGAGGAGCCCAGATCCAGTTTATCATTTTTATAAGCCACAAACCCTTTGGAAAACAAATTCAGGGAAAAAGCAGGGAGATGCAGCCACTGAGGATCCATGTGGAATCAGCCACTGAGGATCCACATGGAATCCCACCTGCCACCTGTGGGAAAAGGGATCTGCAGATAAAATCTCCCCAGCTCCCGTATCCGTCTGAAACCTTTCCTTGATGGATTTTCAAGACCTGAGAGGTTTTCCTTGCTCTGAGGTGCCCCTTGATCCTGCTCGGAGCCTGTCCAAGCCTCCCTGGGCAGTGGCATCCTCCAAACCAGTGTTCCCAGTATTTGGGATGAGCCCAGATCCAGTTTATCATTTTTATAAGCCAGAAATCCCTTGGGAAACATCAAATTCAGGGAGAAATTGGGAAAGGAAAAGCAGGGAGATGCAGCCACTGAGGATCCACATGGAATCCCACCTGCCACCTGTGGGAAAAGGCACCAACACCAGCAGGATCTGGAGATAAAATCTCCCCAGCTCCCGTATCCATCTGAAACCTTTCCTTGATGGATTTTCAAGGCTTGGAAGGTTTTCCTTGCTCTGAGGTGCCTCTGGAAGGCACCTTAGGGAAGCTGGGATGGTTGGGATGTTTGGGATCCTGCCCTGCTGCTCAGGAGAGCCCCAAAATCCAACCCAGCTCCTCCAGGGGACAGAATTTGCCTCCAATCCTTTGGAAAAATTAAATGTCGGCTTCAATCTCCTGGTGGGAACTTCCCTGAGCTCATTCCCTGCAGGATGAGGCTCCTTCCCTGCCTGAGAGGTTTTCCTTGCTCTGAGGTGCCTCTGGATCCTGCTCAGAACTGATCCAAGCTTCCCTGGGCAGTGGCATCCTCCAAACCAGTGTTCCCAGTATTTGGGATGAGCCCAGATCCAGTTTATCATTTTTATAAGCCAGAAATCCCTTGGGAAACATCAAATTCAGGGAGAAATTGGGAAAGGAAAAGCAGGGAGATGCAGCCACTGAGGATCCACATGGAATCCCACCTGCCACCTGTGGGAAAGGGGATCTGCAGATAAAATCTCCCCAGCTCCCGTATCCGTCTGAAACCTTTCCTTGATTATGACGGATGAGCCTCAGGCACCGGGCTCGGCTCCAAAGCTCCCAAAAATCCCGGTGGGATTCCTGTGGCTGCACGCGGAGCTGCCTCCCCATGACCTACGGGGTCGGGAATGCGTCCGTGGCCCATCAGGTAGCGCCGCTCCTGCCAAAACAAAGACGGGCTGGAGATGGAATTTTGGCTCCGGAGGCGCGGGAGCTTTAATATTCCAGTCAGCTGTGCCGGCCCAGACGGATTGAGGTCACCGCAGATGGGACATTTATCACTTTTATCCCGTTTTATTGGCGTTGGCTCCCGCCAGCCGCCTCCTCCTTCCCGCCGCTCCCGCGCCTCTGGAGGGATCCGCTTCCAAAGGGGAAAAACAACGCGGGGCTGAGAGAATTCCTGCAAATCCTCCTCTGGAAAGGCTCTGCTCGGTCCCCGCGGGATCAGGAATTTTGTCACCCCCTGCTCAGCTCCCGGGGTTTTGTTCCTCTGATGTTTTTCCCGATGTTTTTCCCCTCTCCGCAGGTCGCTTTCCGCCTGGATTTTGAATTCAGCAAGTCCGTGTTCCTGCAGAGCATGGAGATCCACATGGTGGCCAGCAGGTGTGGGAATGCTCCGTCCCTCTGGAGTCACGGAATCACGGAATGGTTTGGGATGGAAGGGACCTTAAAGCTGCTTTCCCATCCGCTCTGCCACTGCAAATATTTCCTGGGAAAAATAACTCCTAATAGTTTTCCAAAATTCCCCTTACTCCCCCTTTCTGCACAGGGAAATGTGGGAAATCCTAAAAAGAAAAGGGAAAATCCTATAAAGGATGGGGAAAATCCTGCAAAGAAAGGGAAATCCTATAAAGAAAGAGAAAATCCTAAAAAGAAAGGGGAAAATCCTATAAAAGATGGGGAAAATCCTGCAAAGAAAGGGAAAATCCTATAAAGAAAGGGAAAATCCTAAAAAGAAAGGGGAAAATCCTATAAAAGATGGGGAAAATCCTGCAAAGAAAGGGAAAATCCTACAAAGAAATGGGAAAATCCTGCAAAGAAAGGGAAAATCCTACAAAGAAATGGGAAAATCCTACAAAGAAAGGGGGAAATCCTGCAAAGAAAGGGAAAAAACTATAAAGAAAATGGGAAATCTTGCAAAGAAATGGGAACATCCTGCAAAGAAGGGGGAAATCCTAAAAAGAAAGGGGAAAATCCTATAAAAGATGGGGAAAATCCTGCAAAGAAAGGGGGAAATCCTGCAAAGAAAGGGAAAATCCTGCAAAGAAAGGGAAAAACCTATAAAGAAAGGGAAAATCCTGCAAAGAAAGGGAAAATCCTATAAAGAAAGGGAAAATCCTACAAAGAAAGGGAAAATCCTGCAAAGAAAGGGAAAATCCTACAAAGAAAGGGAAAATCCTACAAAGAAAGGGGAAAATCCTACAAAGAAAGGGGGAAATCCTACAAAGAAAGGGGAAATCCTGCAAAGAAAGGGAAAATCCTGCAAAGAAGGGGGAAATCCTGCAAAGAAAGGGAAAAACCTAAAAAGAAAATGGGAAAATCCTGCAAAGAAATAGGATAATCCTGCAAAGAAGGGGGAAATCCTAAAAAGAAAGGGGAAAATCCTATAAAAGATGGGGAAAATCCTGCAAAGAAATGGGAAAATCCTGCAAAGAAAGGGAAAATCCTATAAAGAAAAGGGGAAATCCTACAAAGAAAGGGGAAATCCTACAAAGAAAGGGGGAAATCCTAAAAAGAAAGGGGAAAATCCTATAAAAGATGGGGAAAATCCTGCAAAGAAAGGGGAAATCCTACAAAGAAAGGGGAAATCCTACAAAGAAAGGGAAAAATAAAGAAATTTAATATTTATTAATGATTA
Organism: Eopsaltria australis; assembly: GCA_034509425.1. Lineage (NCBI taxonomy): Eukaryota > Metazoa > Chordata > Aves > Passeriformes > Petroicidae > Eopsaltria > Eopsaltria australis. The sequence goes on along the minus strand of JAVTVJ010004516.1, from coordinate 26,107 downwards.
ATAAATACTTTAATTATTCGACCAATTAATAATTGACGTTAATTGGTTGCTTAATTATTAATTAATATTGATTAATTAGTTTTTTAAATTCACCAATTATTAGAGCAGGGGACGATCCCCCCGCACCGCTTTGAGCTGCTGGGGGGGGGACGCCGCCTCCCTCCCAAATCCTCGTATCCATGAAAATCCCAGAAATTTTTGCTATGACCAAAAAAGCAAAGGAGTTCAGCATTCCCCAAAAAAATTCCCGAGGGAATTTGGCTCCTCCTGACCCCGCCCTTGGCGCTGCTGCCGTTCCAGCGACAGCGAGGAGAAGGAGAGCACCAAGGAGGACAACGCTGCCCACCTCAACTTCCAGCTGAAGTACGAGGCCGACCTGCTCTTCACCAGGTGAGGGATTTGGGATCGGGAAAATCCCATGGGAAAAGCGGCCATGAGCAGCCCCAGACCGAGCTCTGATTTGGGATTTTATTGGAAAACCAGGAGCCATAAAATCAAGGAGAGTGTTTATAAATTCCCGAGCCGTGAGGAGCTGGAGTGTCCCGATGTTTGAAGGCATGGATTTGATTGACGAGGTGTGAGGACGAGCTTTTATGGGAAAAAAAAAGAAGGGAATTCTTGGAGGGAATAATGGCCGTAACAGGTGTTCCCGGCGGCTGGGCCCGCGGCCATCCCACAAAACCATCGGGGCGAGGCTCAGCTGCGGGATGAGCCTGGAATCACCGGGAGTTAATGGGGAGAGCCAGGGGTGAAGGCACGGATAATTTGGGAAGCTGCTGATGGGAAAATCAGGGATCCCAAAGCGAATTCCCTGGCGCTGCCCGCCGGAATTTTTAGGGGATTTTTCAGCCCTTCGGTCATTTTGTATTTTTGAATGAGATCCCTTTAATATTTAGGATTTGTGGAGGGGAAAACTCAGAGGGAAAAAAGGCCAAAAAATATCAAATGTGGGGATTTTGGAGTGAAAAAGCAGGGAGAGAATTTTGAGGAATGTGAGGATTTGGGGCCATTGCAGGTGCTCCCAAATGGGTTCCCATAGGATATTCCTGGCCTTTGTTCCCGTCTTTCCAGCTGCAAAACTTTGGGATTGATTTTCCTCCTGTGACACCCAAACCTCAGCCAGGGCCTTGGAGGGCTCGGCTTTATTAAAGAGGCGAGAAAACCCTACAGAGAAAGGGGGAAATCCTGCAAAAAATGGGAAAATCCTACAGAGAAAGGGGGAAATCCTGCAAAAAATGGGGAAATCCTACAGAGAAAGGGGGAAATCCTGCAAAAAATGGGAAAATCCTACAGAGAAAGGGGGAAATCCTGCAAAAAATGGGAAAATCCTACAGAGAAAGGGGGAAATCCTGCAAAAAATGGGAAAATCCTACAGAGAAAGGGGGAAATCCTGCAAAAAATGGGAAAATCCTACAAAAAATGGGAAAATCCTACAAAGAAAGGGGGAAATCCTATAGAGAAAGGGAAAATCCTGCAAAGAAAGGGAAAATCTTGTAAAGAAAGATAAAATCCTAAGGAGATGGGAAAACCCTATAAAGAAAAGAGAAAATCCTACAAGGAAAAGGGAAAATCCTATTAAAAAAAGGGGAAAGCCTACAAAGAAAAGGAAAACCTATAAAGAAAGGGGAAATCCTATAAAGAAAAGGAAAACCTATAAAGAAAGGGGGAAATCCTGCAAAAAAAGGGAAAATCCTACAAAGAAAGGGAAAATCCTACAAAGAAAGGGGTAAATCCTATAAAGAAGGGGAAAGTCCTATAAAGAAAAGGGAGATCCTATAAAGAAGGGAAAAATCCTACAAAGGAAGGGGAAAATCCTGCAAAGAAAGGGGGAATCCTACAAAAAAAGGGAAAATCCTGCAAAAAAAGGGAAAATCCTGCAAAGAAAGGGGAAAATCCTACAAAAAATGGGAAAATCCTACAAAGAAAGGGGGAAATCCTGCAAAAAATGGGAAAATCCTACAGAGAAAGGGGAAAATCCTACAGAGAAAGGGGGAAATCCTACAAAAAATGGGAAAATCCTACAGAGAAAGGGGGAAATCCTACAAAAAATGGGAAAATCCTGCAAAGAAAAGGGAAAATCCTAAAAAGAAAGGGAAAATCCTACAAAGGATAGGGAAAAACCTGCAAAGAAAGGGGAAATCTTGTAAAGAAAGATAAAATCCTAAAGAGATGGGAAAACCCTATAAAGAAAAGGGAAAATCCTACAAGGAAAAGGGAAAATCCTATTAAAAAAAGGGGAAAGCCTACAAAGAAAAGGAAATAACTATAAAGAAAGGGGGAAATCCTGCAAAGAAAGAGGAAATCCTGCAAAAAAAGGGAAAATCCTGCAAAGAAAAGGGAGATCCTATAAAGAAGGGAAAAATCCTACAAAGGAAGGGGAAATCCTACAAAGAAAGGGGGAATCCTGCAAAAAAAGGGAAAATCCTGCAAAAAAAGGGGTAAATCCTATAAAAAAGGGGAAAGTCCTATAAAGAAAAGGGAGATCCTATAAAAGATGGGGAAAATCCTACAAAGAAAGGGGAAATCCTATAAAAAAGGGGAAATCCTACAAAGAAAGGGGAAAATCCTACAAAGGAAGGGGGAAATCCTACAAAGGAAGGGGAAATCCTACAAAGAAAGGGGGAAATCCTACAAAGAAAAGGGAAAATCCTACAAAAAATGGGAAAATCCTGCAAAGAAAGGAGAAATCCTGCAAAAAATGGGAAAATCCTGCAAAAAAAGGGAAAATCCTACAAAGAACCGGGAAAATCTTAAAAAAGTGGGGAAATCCTACAAACTCCTTTGTCACCCTTTATCCCACAGGACGTCAAGCCTGGACTATTTCGAGATCAGATCCAACAATTCCCTGGATGGATCCAACCCCTTCGGGCCCCCCTTCCACTGCACCTTCACGGTGAGCAGGAATTGGATCCCAGAACTTTCCCGGATTTGGGATCGGCCCCGGGAGCCGGGATCCCAAATCCCCCGATCCCGGCACATCCCGGTGCTCTTCCCTGGCAGCTGCAGAACCTGGGATTGTTCCCGGTGCGAGGGGTGACCCTAAAGATCACCGTGCCCGTGGCCACCCGCGGGGGCAACCGGCTCCTGCTGCCCACGGAATTCCACACGGAGCAGGTGGGACGGGATCCCGGTTTGGGATGGGATCCCGGTTTGGGATGGGATCCCGGTTTGGGATGGGATTCTGGCTTGGATGGGATTCCGGTTTGGGATGGGATCCCGGTTTGGGATGGGATCCCGGTTTGGGATGGGATCCCGGTTTGGGATGGGATTCTGACTTGGGATGGGATTCCAGTTTGGGATGGGATCCCGGTTTGGGATGGGATCCCGGTTTGGGATGGGATCCCGGTTTGGGATGGGATCCCGGTTTGGGATGGGATCACAGTTTGGGATGGGATCCCGGTTTGGGATGGGATCCTGGTTTGGGATGGGATTCCGGTTTGGGATGGGATCACAGTTTGGGATGGGATCCTGGTTTGGGATGGGATCAGAGTTTGGGATGGGATCCCGGTTTGGGATGGGATCCCAGTTTGGGATGGGATTCCAGAATGGTTTAGGACAGGATTCCGGTTTGGGACGGGATTCTGGTTTAGGGCGGGATTCCAGTTTAGGAGGGGATTCCACTCCTGTTTAGGGTGGGAATCTGTCCCAGTTTAGGATGGGATTCCAGCCCAGTTTAGGGTGGGATTCCAGCCCCGATTAGGAGGAGATTCCAGCCCAGATTAGGACGGGATTCCAGCCCGGATTAGGAGGAGATTCCAGCCCAGTTTAGGATGGGATTCCAGCCCAATTTAGGACGGGATTCTGTCCCAGTTTAGAACAGGATTCCAGCCCGTTTTAGGATGGGATTCCAACCTGGTTTAGGATGGGATTCCAACCTGGTTTAGGATGGGATTCCAGCCCATTTTAGGATGGGATTCCAACCTGGTTTAGGATGGGATTCCAACCCTGCAGCCACATCCCAGAGCAATCCAAACCCATTCCCAGCTCCACAAACCCTGTGGAGTGCTGGGGATCCCAAATCCCATCGGGATGGGAGCACAGGGACGTGACCACCCCGATCCTGGTATCCGGGCTGGAATTCCATCGGCTTTTCCCCCAGGAAAACACGAGCTGCAGCATCTGGGGGAACAGCACCGACTACCGGAGAACCCCGGCCGAGGAGGACCTGTCCCACACCCCACACCTGGTACTCGCCTGATCCCAGCTCCGGGAAAACCGGGAAAAACCTGGATTAGGGATGGCCCATGGATATGGGAAGGGAGGGGCACATGGATGCTGGAATTTTTAGATTTTTAAGCCCTCCAGTATTTTTATTTTCCCCCTCAGCCACTGCAAATAAAACTTCCTTTAATATTTGGGATTTATGGGGAGCGAGGGGATTTTTTCCCCTCAGTTCATGAAGATTGGGATCAATTTTTCCCAAGGAAAAACTGGGAGGGAAAGAACGGCACAAAAAAAAAATGGGAAATTTGGGAAACTCGGGGTGAAAAAGAGGGAGAACATTTAAAGAATGTGGGGATTTGGCCACACAGGAGGACGGACCCGTGGGATTCTCCCATCCCTGCGTGCCAGGGATGAATCCCAGTGGGATTTTCCAGCGGTAATCCCACATTTCCCTCGGCAGAACCACAGCAACTCCGACGTGGTTTCCATCGACTGCGAGGTGAAATTGGATCCCAACGAGGAGCTGAACTTGCACCTGCGTGGGAATCTGTGGATGGAGTCTCTGAAAGCAGTGAGTGATCCCAAAAAAAAACGGGGATTTCGGGGAGAAATCCCCCAAAGGAGCCCGCACACCCCAAAAACGGCATCTTCGTGGACGGTGTTTTTACGGATGGATTTGGCCCCCGTTGGGAATGTTGGGATGGGATTCCAGCCTGGTTTAGGATGGGATTCTGCCCTGGATGGAGTTTTTATGGATGGTGTTTTTATGGATGGAATTTTTATGGATGGAGTTTTTATGGATGGATCTGGCCTCCTTTGGGAATGTTAGGATGGGATTCCAGCCTGGTTTAGGATGGGATTCTGCCCTGGATGGAGTTTTTATGGATGGAGTGAATTTTTATGGATGGTGTTTTTATGGATGGTGTTTTAATGGATGGAATTTTTATGGATGGAATTTTTATGGATGGATTTGGCCTCACTCAGGAATGTTAGGACGGGATTCCAGCCTGCTTTAGGATGGGATTCTGTCCTGGATGGAGTTTATATGGATTCAGTTTTTATGGATGGATTTGGCCTCACTTGGGAATGTTAGGATGGGATTCCAGCCTAGTTTAGGATAGGATTCTGCCCTGGATGGAGTTTTTATGGATGGTGTTTTTATGGATGGAATTTTTATGGATGGAGTTTTTATGGATGGAGTGAATTTTTATGGATGGAGTGAATTTTTATGGATGGTGTTTTTATGGATTCAGTTTTTATGGATTCAGTTTTTATGGATGGATTTGGCCTCAGTTGGGAATGTTAGGATGGGATTCCAGCCTGGTTTAGGATGGGATTCTGCCCTGGATGGAGTTTTTATGGACGGTGTGTTTATGGATGGATTTGGCCTCCGTTGGGAATGTTCGGTGCTCCCGTTTTTCCCCTTCCCCGGGAAGCCCAGGCGTGCGTGGGGTGATTTTTGTTCCCAAAGCCGCTTCTCCTGTTGGACTGCGCACCCACAGCACCCCACTGTGCATTATTTACCCCGTAATTAATTAATCCAGGCAAATTTAATTAATCTAAAACGTTTCTGCTGCCATGCTGCCCCACCCCCTGCCCGGCGTCCTCCTCTCCCAAAGGAGAATGGGATCCCTATGGGAACACGGAATCCCTACGGATACAAAGCCATGGGGAGGGGATGGATCCCACAGGGAATGGGGCTCCTTTTCCATGCAGGATCCTCATTCCCGTTGGGATTGGGGCTCCTTTTCCATGCAGGATCCTCATTCCCGTTGGGATTGGGGCTCCTTTTCCTTGCGGGATCCTCATTCCCGTTGGGATTGGGGCTCCATTTCCTTGCGGGATCCTCATTCCCGTTGGGATTTGGGCTCCTTTTCCATGCAGGATCCTCATTCCCATTGGGATTGGGGCTCCTTTTCCTTGCGGGATCCTCATTCCCATTGGGATTGGGGCTCCTTTTCCCTGTGGGATCCTCATTCCCATTGGGATTGGGGCTCCTTTTCCTTGCGGGATCCTCATTCCCATTGGGATTGGGGCTCCTTTTCCCTGAGGGATCCTCATTCCCGTTGGGATTGGGGCTCCTTTTCCTTGCGGGATCCTCATTCCCATTGGGATTGGGGCTCCTTTTCCATGCAGGATCCTCATTCCCGTTGGGATTGGGGCTCCTTTTCCTTGCGGGATCCTCATTCCCATTGGGATTGGGGCTCCTTTTCCTTGCGGGATCCTCATTCCCGTTGGGATTGGGGCTCCTTTTCCCTGCGGGATCCTCATTCCCATTGGGATTGGGGCTCCTTTTCCCTGCGGGATCCTCATCCCGGCCCTCTCTGCGCAGCTGAAGTTCAAGGCACTGAAGCTCACCATGAACGCTGCGCTCCAGCAGCGCTTCCGGAGCCCCTTCATTTTCCGGGAAGAGGATCCCAGCCGCCAGGTGAGCCCTGGGATTGTGGGATAGAATTTTGGGATGCTGCCACACCCCGCGCTGATCCCGCTGGAAAAATCCCTGTGGGTGGAGCGATCCAGGTCTGGAGGAACTCTGTGCAGGTGGATTCCCGATCCTGGAATCTCTGGATTCCGCAGGGAAAACAGAACCAAAGATTTCTTTAGGAATCCCCAAATTCTTTGGATTCGCCAAAGGAAGGGGTGCTCGGCATTCCCGCTGTCCCCTTTTTCCCGCCATCCCTGCCCGGAATCCGCGGTGTTTTCTCTCCTCCCAGATCACATTCGAGATCTCCAAGCCCGAGGAGTCGCAGATTCCCATCTGGATCATCCTCGGGAGCACCTTTGGGGGTCTCCTGCTCCTGGCCCTGCTCGTCCTGGTGCTCTGGAAGGTGAGGCCGCCCATTTTGGGGGATTTTTGGGGATTCCCATGCATGGAGGATCCCCCTGGATCCATGTCCAGCCCCAACTCCACCAAGAATCCTCAAAATCTCCACCAACCTCTCCTTTCCCATATAAATCATACCCAGGGTCAACTTCCAGCTGAAATCCCATTAAAAGTTCCGGGATTTTTGTTTCTGTTCCCTCCCCACAGCTCGGGTTCTTCAAGAGCGGGAGCCGCCGGCGAGCGGCGGAGCGGGAGCACAATTCCCAAGGGATGGAGTGACAGCTCCGGAGATTCCTGGGATCCTGGGGGATTTTGGGGGCCGAGCTTGGCTTTGCAGCGGGATAAGAGGACACTCCTTGTGGGACAGCACCCAAAAGCCATAGAAAACCCCTCAAACCGACGGAAAATTCCCCAAAAATCTCCCTGGAGGAGCTTCCAGCTGGGATTCCATAAAAATACCCCTCAAACCGACGGAAAATTCCCCAAAAATCTCCTCGGAGGAGCTCCCAGCTGGGATTCCATAAAAAAACCCCTCAAACCAATGGAAAATTCCCCAAAAATCTCCCTGGAGGAGCTTCCAGCTGGGATTCCATAAAAATACCCCTCAAACCGATGGAAAATTCCCCAAAAAATCTCCTCGGAGGAGCTCCCAGCTGGGATTCCATAAAAATACCCCTCAAACCGACAGAAAATTCCCCAAAAATCTCCCTGGAGGAGCTTCCAGCTGGGATTCCATAAAAATACCCCTCAAACGATGGAAAATTCCCCAAAAATCTCCGGAGGAGCTCCCAGCTGGGATTCAAAAATACCCCCTCAAACCGACAGAAATTCCCCAAAATCTCCCTGGAGGAGCTTCCAGCTGGGATTCCATAAAAATACCCTCAAACCGACAGAAAATTCCCAAAAATCTCCTGGAGGAGCTTCAGCTGGATTCCATAAAAATACCCCTCAAACCGACAGAAAACTCCCCAAAAAATCTCCTCGGAGGAGCTTCCAGATGGGATTCCATAAAAATACCCCTCAAACCGACGGAAAATTCCCCAAAAATCTCCTCCTCGGAGAAGCTCCCAGCTGGGATTCCATAAAAAAACCCCTCATACCAATGGAAAATTCCCCAAAAATCTCCCTGGAGGAGCTTCCAGCTGGGATTCCATAAAAATACCCCTCAAACCGACGGAAAATTCCCCAAAAATCTCCCTGGAGGAGCTTCCAACTGGGATTCCATAAAAAAACCCCTCAAACCGACGGAAAATTCCCCAAAAATCTCCTCGGAGGAGCTTCCAACTGGGATTCCATAAAAATACCCCTCAAACCGACGGAAAATTCCCCAAAAATCTCCCTGGAGGAGCTTCCAGCTGGGATTCCATTAAAAACCCTTCCAACCAATGGAAAATTCCCCAAAAATCTCCCTGGAGTAGCTTCCAGCTGGGATTCCATAAAAATACCCCTCAAACTGACGGAAAATTCCCCAAAAATCTCCTCGGAGAAGCTCCCAGCTGGGATTCCATAAAAAAACCCCTCATACAAATGGAAAATTCCCCAAAAATCTCCCTGGAGGAGCTTCCAACTGGAATTCCATTAAAAACCCTTCCAACCAATGGAAAATTCCCAAGAAATCTCCTCAGGGGAGCTTCCATCCGGGATTTCTGGCAGCAGCGGGGGACGAGGGGACACCGACGTGAGGGGTCCCTGATTTGGGGCTGGAAAACTCCTTAAAAAAGTACCAAAAACGATTATTTTAAATAATTAGAATAATAATAATAATAATATTGTTATTTTTAAAAGTAAACAAGACATCATTATTATTTTAATTATTTAAAATAACGATATTATTATTAATAATAAAATAATAATAATAATAATAATAATAATATCCCAAAAAAACCCCCATGGATCGCTCCTTCCCGTGGCGGAGCCGCAGCAAATCCCGGGCTCTGCTGGCCACGGCTCTCAAACTGCCCTCGTTAAGCGGAGTAATTAAGTGGAGGCGCTAATTAGTCTGAATGCACTGAATGAAATTATCGCCGTTTCAAGCACCTTAATGCCAATTCCCAGAGTCCAGCTGTACATAATTCTTCTAAAAATGGGGGGGAAAAAAGCAGGAAAAAGGTTAAAAGTTTTCTAAAAAATTAAAAATGACTTTTAAAAAATCTAAAATAATGAAAAAAAAAATTAATCAAGATAATTAAAAATAACGAATTCAAAGCAGTTTGATGAGTTTCGTCCCAGCAGAGCAGTTTGGGGAGCCCACCTGTACCATACCTGTACATAGCCGGTGCCATGGAAATCATGGAATTTCGGGGGCGGGAAGGCGCCCTCGGCGTAGCGGAATTATTTATGCTAATATTAATTTTATGGAGAGGAGGGAAGCAGACGGTTCTGGATGCGGGAGGAGGTCTGGAAAAATCCTGTTCCCGGTGTTTCGTGAGGATTAAAAAATACGGTATTTGAAAAGATTCCCGGCGTCTGTTCCCTTTTTCCATGGATATGTAAGGGGGGGGGAGGATGGATCCCAGCATTATTCCATCTTTCCACCCAACTTTCCCACTTTCCACCCAATTTTCCTGTTTTTCTATCCAATTTTCCCATTATTTTCCAACCAATTTTCCCATTTTCCGTCCAATTTTCCCATTTTTCCACCCAATTTTCCCATTTCTCATCCAATTTCCCTGTTTCACACTCAATTTTCCCATTTTTCCAACCAATTTTCCCATTTTTCCACCCAATTTTCCCATTTTTCTATCCAATTTTCCCATTTTTCCACCCAGTTTTCCCATTTCTCAACCAATTTCCGTTTTACACTCAATTTTCCTGTTTTTCCAACCAATTTTGCTGTTTTTCCATCCAATTTTCCTGTTTTTCCAACCAATTTTTCCATTTCTCAGCCAATTTCCCATTTTTGCACTCAGTTTTCCCATTTTTCCACCCAATTTTCCCATTTTCCATCCAATTTCCCTGTTTCACACTCAATTTTCCAATTTTTCCATCCAATTTTCCTGTTTTTCCAACCAATTTTCCCATTTTCCATCCAATTTTCCCATTTTTCCATCCAATTTTCCTGTTTTTCCAACCAATTTTCCCATTTTCCATCCAATTTTCCCGTTTTTCCATCCAATTTTCCCATTTTTCCGCCCAATTTTCCCATTTTCCATCCAATTTTCCCATTTTTCCAACCAATTTTCCAATTTTTCCACCCAGTTTTTCCATTTCTCATCCAATTTCCCTATTTTACACTCAATTTTCCAATTTTTCCAACCAATTTTCCCATTTTCCATCCAATTTTCCCATTTTCCACCCAATTTTCCCATTTTCCATCCAATTTTCCCATTTTTCCACCCAACCTTTCCATTTCTCATCCAATTTCCCTGTTTCACACTCAATTTTCCCATTTTCCAACCAATTTTCCCATTTTCCACCCAATTTTCCCATTTTCCATCTAATTTTCCCATTTTTCCACCCACCTTTCCATTTCTCATCCAATTTCCCTGTTTCACACCCAATTTTCAATTTTTCCAAATTTTTCCAAAATTTTCCTGTTTTCCAACCAATTCCTTTTTTCCAACCAATTTTGCCCCTTTTCCATCCAATTTTCCCATTTGTCCACCCAATTTTCCCATTTTTCCACCCAATTTTCCCATTTTCCATCCAATTTTCCCATTTTCCATCTAATTTTCCTGTTTTTCCATCCAATTTTTCCATTTCTCATCCGATTTCCCTGTTTCACACTCAATTTTCCAATTTTCCCAACCAATTTTCCCATTTTTCCACCCAATTTTCCCATTTACTATCCAATTTTCCCATTATTTTCCAACCAATTTTCCCATTTTTCCATCCAATTTTCCCATTTGTCCACCCAATTTTCCCATTTTTCTCATCCAATTTCCGATTTACACTCAATTTTCCCATTTTTCCATCCAATTTTCCTGTTTTTCCAACCAATTTTTCCATTTCTCAGCCAATTTCCCATTTTTGCACTCAGTTTTCCCATTTTTCCACCCAATTTTCCCATTTTCCATCCAATTTCCCTGTTTCACACTCAATTTTCCAATTTTTCCATCCAATTTTCCTGTTTTTCCAACCAATTTTCCCATTTTCCATCCAATTTTCCCATTTTTCCATCCAATTTTCCTGTTTTTCCAACCAATTTTCCCATTTTCCATCCAATTTTCCCGTTTTTCCATCCAATTTTCCCATTTTTCCGCCCAATTTTCCCATTTTCCATCCAATTTTCCCATTTTTCCAACCAATTTTCCAATTTTTCCACCCAGTTTTTCCATTTCTCATCCAATTTCCCTATTTTACACTCAATTTTCCAATTTTTCCAACCAATTTTCCCATTTTCCATCCAATTTTCCCATTTTCCACCCAATTTTCCCATTTTCCATCCAATTTTCCCATTTTTCCACCCAATTTTCCCATTTCTCATCCAATTTCCCTGTTTCACACTCAATTTTCCCATTTTCCCAACCAATTTTCCCATTTTTCCACCCAATTTTCCCATTTTCCATCTAATTTTCCCATTTTTCCACCCAACCTTTCCATTTCTCATCCAATTTCCCTGTTTCACACCCAATTTTCCAATTTTTCCAACCAATTTTCCTGTTTTTCCAACCAATTTTCCTGTTTTTCCAACCAATTTTCCCATTTTCCATCCAATTTTCCCATTTGTCCACCCAATTTTCCCATTTTTCCACCCAATTTTCCCATTTTCCATCCAATTTTCCCATTTTCCATCTAATTTTCCTGTTTTTCCATCCAATTTTTCCATTTCTCATCCGATTTCCCTGTTTCACACTCAATTTTCCAATTTTCCCAACCAATTTTCCCATTTTTCCACCCAATTTTCCCATTTACTATCCAATTTTCCCATTATTTTCCAACCAATTTTCCCATTTTTCCATCCAATTTTCCCATTTGTCCACCCAATTTTCCCATTTTTCTCATCCAATTTCCGATTTACACTCAATTTTCCCATTTTTCCATCCAATTTTCCTGGTTTTCCACCCAATTTTCCCATTTTTCCACCCAATTTTCCCATTTCTCATCCAATTTCCCTGTTTCACACTCAATTTTCCCATTTTCCCACCCAGTTTCCCTATTTTCCACCCAGTTTTTCCATGATTCCTTTCGTGGGATGTGAGGTTTTCCGGGCCGTGTTACCAGGTTGCTCTAGGTTGGGATGAGCGCTTGGATGAAGATTTGGGAGCCCCAAATTTGAGATAAAATGGGATTAAAAAATAAAAAAACACAAAACCAAAATGGGTTTTTCCATCCTCAGCTGGAGTGGGAATTGTGCATTCCCGGTTTTTGATGGATTGGGAGCTCAGGGCTCCGGCCGGGGTGCAGGGATGCCCCGGAGAGCCCAAATCCGGGGATTCCGGGGAGCAGCTCAGCCCTGCAGGATCCACAGGGCCCTTCCCTCCGTCCTTCAGCGTTCCCGGGATTCGGATCCCGGCACGCGCAGGGAAACTCCCGGAGAGCAGCCAGGAACGGGCAGGAAGGGGCAGGACTTAATGAAAATAAGAACGAAATCAAAATCAAAATCAAAATCAAAATCAAAATAAAAATAAAAATAAAAATAAAGATAAAAATAAAGATAAAAATAAAAATAAAAATAAAAATAAAGATAAAGATAAAAATAAAGATAAAAATAAAGATAAAAATAAAAATAAAAATAAATAAAAATAAAAATAATAAATAAAACTATACAGTGATATATCATTAGATATATATTTATATACATAGTGTTATATATAATATAGAATATGAATATAGAATATAGAATATAGATAATAGAATACAGAATATAGATAAATATTTATATTACATTATATTATATAATATTTATTATATATTTGTATATTATATTTTGTATTATATAATAATATTATATAATGTAATTATATATTATATGTATTTATATACATTCATATTCTATAATACTATATTCTATATAGTATATTCTATATACTATATACTATATACTATATGCTATATACTATATACTATATTATATAATTATATTTATATATTTATATTATATAGAAAAACATATATTATAATCTATTTTCCACTTATATATAAATATATAATATAAAACCATAATATATATTTTCAATATCTTTATATCCTATATACCCTTATACTTTTCCATATACACATATATATTTACATATTATTTACTTTTATATATTACTTATTCTAATTTATGTACATATCATACATGTTATAATGAGCATTTATACGTACACATTATCTATATTATTTATATATTATGGTAACATGGGTACAATATATTATATATAACATATATTATGTAGGTAGATAATATATAAATATATGTAGATAGTAATATATCTGCATATATATTTACATAAATATAAAAATATATATTGTACATATTTTAACCTATATTCATATCTAGATATATAGAAATAGATACATATTTTATATATATGATATAAATGTGTATATATATTTATATATATATATTTATACGTACACACATATATTTATATACACACACATATATGTAAATGTGTTTATGTGTACATTAAAAAGTCTTTATATACACACAGACAAACACACGTGCATCCATGGAAATATTTATTCAATCCTTACCTATATAACCACCTATAATAAATATATACCGCTAATTGTAGCAATTTTACATATATGTCCACAGACACATACTTTATATACATGTATATACAAATATTTACACATATATATACACGTATATACATTTATATATTTTTATTTTTAGGTTTTTAGATTTTTATATATGTGTGTGAGTTTATAATATATATGTATATATCTATAAGAAGACATACTGTATACATATTTTCCTGATATCTATATCGAGATACATATTTTATATATAATATATATGTGTATATATACACACATACATTTTAATATATTTTTATATATATACATATGTGTGTGTATATCAAAAGGTCTGTATTTACACCTAGACAAACACACCTGCATGTCTATTTGTGTATAAACACACACATGTATATATTTTTAAAATTTTTATCTACAGAACTCCCCATAATAAATATAGAGATATGATTGTAGTGATTTTATAGATATGTCCACACACATATATTTAATATATACATGTTTATATATATATCTACACATACATATAAACATGTATATACATTTATATATTTTATTCCTAGGGTTTAAATGTTTGTATATATGTGCGTGTATATATAATTATATGTATATATAAGTATATAAGTATATAAATATATAAATATATAAGTATATAAATATATAATTATATAAATATATAATTATATAACTATAATATATAAATATATATATAAATATATAAAATAATATATAAATATATAAATATCTGTAAAAATATATCTAGTATATACATTTTACTTATATCCATATATAGATATTTATAATATGTATGTGTATATATGTGTGTATATTTATGCGTATATACACATATACACACATATATTTTATACTTTTATATATACATATACATATATACATTTAAAAGTCTGTATTTACACCTAGACAAACACACCTGCATGTATATTTGTGTATAAACACACACATGTATATATTTTTTAAATTCTTACCTACAGAACTCCCCATAATAAATATATAGATATAATCGTAGCAATTTTATATATATGTCCACACACATATATTTAATATATATATATGTTTATATATATCTAAACATACATATAAACATGTATATACATTTATATATTTTTTGTCTTTTTAAAATTTTTATAAATATGTGTGCATATATATAATATACATGTAAATATATAAAAAGATAAATATATATTTTACTTATATCCATATCTATGCATGTATTTATATATATATATGTGTATAAATGTATGCAAATATATACACACATGCATTTCTTAGGTTTTTATATATACATAGATATGTGTTTTTTATATACAGATATATATATTTATATATTTATACATATATATTTATATATAAAGCCTGTATATACATTAGCAAACACATGTGCATGTATACAGGAAAATATTTAATAAATTCTTACCTATATGACTCCCTATAATAAATATATATATATATAATTTTGTGGCTATTTTTAATATATATTCACACACATATATGTTATATGTATGTATATAAATACGCATACATATAAACATGTATATACATTTATATATTTTATGTCTAGGTTTTAAAATGTTTGTATATTGTGCGTGTATATATAATATATATGTGTTTATATATAAATATATAAGTATATAAGTATATAAATATATAAATAAATAAATATATGAATATATAAATATATAAAGTATCTAAATATCTAAATGTATAAATATATGAATATATGAATATATTTATATATAAATATATAAATATATGAATATATAAATATATAAATATGTAAGTATATAAATATATATAACTGTATATAAATAATATATAAATATATAGTATATATATATTTACTTATATCCATCTATAGATATATATTATATATATGTGTATATATGTGTGTATATTTGTGCATATATACACATATATTTTATATTTTTATATATATATACTTATACATATATATATTTAAAAGTCTATATTTACACCTAGACAAACACACCTGCACGTATATTTGTGTATAAACACAGACATTTATATATTTAAATTTTTATCTACAAAACTCCCTGTAATAAATATATATGTATAACTGTAGCTGTTTTTTATACATATCCACACATATATTTTATATATATGTATATACATACAACTATGCACACATATAGATACATTTATATATTTTTATTTTTATATTTTTCAATTTATATATATATGTGCGTATGGATGTGTATATAAATACACAAACATATAAATATATATTATATAAATATTTTACTTATTCTATATAGATATATGCTTAATATATAATATAAAGATGTATACATATGTGTGTATATATATTTATTTATATTTATATTTATATTTATATTTATATATTTATATTTATATTTATATATTATATTTATATTTTTATATATGTATTTTTTATATACATATATATTTATATTTATATATTAAAATATATTTATATATATATTTATATATGTATATACATTTAAATATATATATTAAAAGTCTCCATATACACCTAGACAACCACACGTGCATGTATATATGTATTAAATACATACACGTATATATTTATTAAATTATTTTCTCTGTAACTCCCTATAATGAATATATATATAATTGTATTGATTTTGTATGTACACACATATATTTTATATGTATGTTTATACATATATAAATTACATATATTTAAAGTAATCATACATTTCTATATATGTTTAAACATATAGATGTTCATACATCTATGCACACATATATATAAGCATTTATATATTTTTAGTTTTAAAAAATGTTTAGATATGTAAATATTTATGTATGTATATATACATATAAAATATGTGTGTATATAATATATACATGTGTATGTATATATACACGTAACAAATATAAATATTTTATACATAAATTTATAAATCTATATATAATTTAATACATAAATATACAAAATATAAATGTTTATGTAAATATAAATATAAATATAAAAATATAAATATAATATAAAATAAATATAAATATAATATATTAATAAATATAAATATAAATATAATATAAATATAAAAGTATAAATATAAATATATAATATAAATATAAATATAAATATAAATATAAATGTAAATGTAAATATAATTGAAATGTAAATATAAATATATTACAAAATTGGTATTATACTTTTAAAATTTATTATTTAATATTCATATTTATATTATTTATATTTATATTGTTTGTTGCTGTTTACTATTATATATAAATATGAATTTATTTTAATATATATAAATACATATGAATACATTTTAATATTTATAAATATATGTAAATTTCCACCCTTTTTGCCCACCCCCAGCCCCTCCCAGTGCCCGCTGCCCGTCCCTTGCCATGGACACCTGGGACAGTCCAGGACACAATTCCCGCATTTCTGTGGAGCTCGGGATTCACCTCCCCAGATATTCCCAAGGAATAACTGGGAATAACTGGGAATATATTGGGAAATAACAGGGAATCCCGGATTTCCAGGACGCTCGGGACCCTTGGCAGCAGCGAGGGTGGGGTTTGTCCCCAGTCCCTGGTGGCTCTGTCCCCAAGGATCCCTCGGGACAGCGGGATCGGCATTCCAAGGCCTGGCTCATCTCTGAGTTTATTTCCAGGCCAGGTTTATTGCTGGGCCGGGTTTATTGCTGGGCCGGGTTTATTGCTGGGCCGGGTTTATTTCTGCCTCTCCCGGCGCTGATCCCGCTCCATCAACATCATCCCAACCCCAGGCACCACCCGGCTCCTCCCAGCACGGGAACCTCATCCCGTGCTTTTCCCAGGAAAACGGCACCTGGAAGCTCCAAGGAATTTTATCAGGAGCTTTAAAGAACAGAAAGAGCTGGGGCAACCTCACAGCTTTTAACAGTTGGAATGGAAATTCCAGGTCATGGAGAAGGCCCCAGGATTCCAAAGGTGTTCCCTATCCTTGGCCAAGAGCTCCTGGGGGCACAGGGAAGGTGGCAGGACAGCATTCCATGACAGCAGGCAGCAGGCATTCTTTGGGAAGCAGGATAAACACCCGAGGCAGGAGCAGCTTCTCCACAACAAAGACCTTCCCGCTCTTGGAATTGTTTTGGAATCAACTGCCAGGAATTTTTATTGCTGCTTTGGAACCCTCTCCTCAGGAAAATGACACCTTCCACTATCCCAGACTGCTCCCACCTGGCCTTGGACAATTCCAGGAATGTGGAAGCCACAGCTTCTGCAGAGAACCTAAACTTGACCCTAAAGCTTTTCCCTCAAAGGACAATTCCAGGGATGTGGCAGCCACAGCTTCTCTGGAGAACCTAAACCTGATCCTAAATCTTCTCCCTCAAAGGACAATTCCAGGGATGTGGCAGCCACAGCTTCTCTGGAGAACCTAAACCTGATCCTAAATCTTCTCCCTCAAAGGACAATTCCAGGAATGTGGCAGCCACGGCTTCTCTGGAGAACCTAAACCTGATCCTAAAGCTCTTCCCTCAAAGGACACAACAGCCCGGACAAAAACCAGGAATTCCAAGGTTAATTCCACATTCAATGTTTATTTTCTTTGTCATACAAATAGAAACGTGTGCCCCAAATCTCGCCTGAAAGTTCTACCCGGATTGTTTGTTTTTTTTTTTTAAAAAAACCCCACGGAACATTCGTTCATCCTGACGGTTAAAAAGCTGCATGGGAAAGGAACAGAGGGTTCAGGAGCCTTGTCCCAACAAGTGACAATTCCCTGTCGGAGCCACTTCTCCCAAAGTTCTCCAGCGACAACGTTCCCGTACAATCACTCGCTCATCACCAAAGAGGTCGATGAGAGGAGAATTTTTTTATTTTTTTTTTTCCCCGTAAAAATCAGTTTTAAGAAGAGATTTTCCTGCTGAAAGGAAAAGTTTAAAAACTATGAGAAAAAATCCTCGAGTCCGATTCAGGGAGGCACAGACTCCAACGCTTCTTGGAAAAGCCAGGTTCAAGGAAGACTCTCTTTGGCGGCTCCGTTAGGAAGATACAGCATCTGGAATCCAAGAGTGCAGCTGGACAGACTTTGAGTCAAAAAAAGGTGCGTGTTGAGCGTCGAGACAACAGAAAATAAACCCAAGTTCAGAGCAGTTTGAAATGTTGGGACACACACGAACACAAAATTCCCTACCCAGTTTCTAGGGATCCATGCATGATGTCGGGATAGGAGCGACGGAGCTACGGAGAAAGAAACGATGATTCCGGTTATTTTCGGTCGGCGCGGGAGTGGTTTTTTTTTTGTCCATGGGTTATTCAATACTTACTGGAGCGGTGTCAGTGAAGAGCCTGATCACGGAATCCAGCCCCCTCTCGGAGCCGAATTCCCACCTGCATTTCCTAACAGAGCATCCCTCGCGCCTGGAGCTGTTGATAACTGCTGCTCAAAAAAGGGGGATTTCCGATCAAAACGCGACTTTTAAAACGTTACCAACATCTTCAGCACGAGCTGAAAGGCATGAAAGCACGGTGAGGTCTGAGAGCACCGCGCTGCTCTGGGGGTGGGCACTCCACTTCCAACCCAACTACCACAGAATTCCCGATTTTTTCCTTTTCCCACCTCGCTGCGAGGGGTTTGAAATCCAATTTTGCGAATCGTTCGACAGGAGTTACCTGGGGGATTCTTTCCGTGTTGTTCAAAAAAACCAAGAGCTAACGAAGGGATTCTTTTAATTAAAAAAAAAAAAAAAAAAGAAAAAAAGGACCAAGATCTCAAACATCGGATTCAACTACGGGACAACGATGTGGCTTTTCCTGCCCCTGCCCTCCACCATCTCCACCTCCCATTCCGAGGCCGCAGACGGAATCCAGAGGAACCCAAAACCAAAGGAATGGAGTAAAACAACTTCATGGACACGGGTGTATTCTGCTGTCTGGTGTTGTCCCGGGATAGCACCACCACAAGAGGTTGGACGCGGCCTAGTGGAACTGGACAAACTCTTCCAGAGTCCTGGGGATCTGGTTTTGGTAGCTGATGTTGTAGATCCGCACGGCGCGGGCAGCCAGGCACTTGAGACTCAGCTTCATTTGAGTTTTAAGGAGGATTTCGGACACCCCGGTGGTGCTTTTATCCAGGGGGGTTTTCTTCTGCTTGTTGGTCATGTCCGTGTGGGCGCCGGCCTCCACCAGGCTGATGATGATGGAGTGCAACGTCAAGAAGTCGCTGATGGGCCGGTGGTACTGCACGATGATGTGCAGCGGGCTGTTGCCCTCGTTGTCCACAGCGTTGACGTCGGCGCCGCAGTCCAGCAAGAGCTTGGTGACCAGGGCGTTGGGGAAGCTGCACACGTCGTTGGTGTGGAAGTCGTCCACGGGCGTCCCCGAGTTGACGGCGTGGTGCAGCAGGCTGGAGCCGTCGCGCGTGCGCGGGTCCAGGTGGATCAGGTTGTAGATCTGCTTGTTGATGCGGGACTGGTCCTCCTCGCTGCACTGCGTCTTGGTGGAGATGCACACCAGGTAGAGGAAGGTGAAGATGTTGCACTCGTAGTTGTCCAAGGCCGTGTGGATGTCGGCGTCCGGCGTGGTTTTGATGCGCGCCATGCCCTGCTCGATCTCCAGCACGCTGCAGCGCAGGACGCTCTCGATGTCCTTGGCCTTCACGGGCTCGTTCAGGTGGATCATCTGCGAGAAGACCTGGGCGAACCTCAGCAGGTCCTTGTGGGTGTTCCTGTTGCCCTTCTGCCGCAGGTGCAGCGCGTGCAGCCACAGCTTGATGCACTGCTCAAACTCCATGTTGTCGGCATAGACCGCGCCCCGGTAGATGATGGGGTGGGAGACGTCGATATTGTCCGAGCCCAGGATCCTCTCCCGCACTATGAGGCCTTCCATGTGAAGGGCGTCCCTGTCCTGCCTAATGGACTCTAATTCCTGAGGGGTCCTGCATTCCGACCGGTTTCCGTACGCTTCGATCTGGGGGAGCACCTCCTTCTCGATGACGTTCTCGCTGTCGCGGTACCGCTCCAGCATGGCTAAATATAAATAGTGGTAAGTCTTCAAAATGTCATAGTTCTCCCTGTCGTTGGCAAACGAGGCCCCCAGCAGCTCCAGCGCTTCGATCCTGCTCCTCCTGTCGCAGTCGGCGTGAGCCAGCAGCAGCTCCACCACGTCCGCCTTGCAGCTCTCGGCGGCCACTTTGAGCGGCGTCATGCCGTGGCCGTTGACCATCATGGCCGCCTTCCACTTGACCAGCTCCCTGACGATCTCCAGGTGGCCGGCCTCGGCAGCAAAGTGCAGGGCGGTGGCCCCGCAGTGGGCCTTGGCGTTGGGGTCGGCGTGCTGCTCCAGCAGGTAGCGCACCACGTCTGTGTGGCCCTTGTAGGCCGCGATCATCAGGCAGGTGTTGTCGTACTTGTTGGCGATGCTGATGTTGGCGTTGTTCTCCACCAGGTACTTCACGATGTCCAGCCGGCCATCGAAGCAGGCCGCGCGCAGCGGCGTCGAGTTGGTCACCGTGGTGTGGTTGACGTTGGCGCCGTGGCTCACCAGCAGCTTGACCACCTCGAAGTGGCCGGCGCCGGCCGCGCACCAGAGCGCGGTGGCCCCGTCGATGACGAAGCTGGGGATGGGAGGACAGGGACAGGGAGTTAGGTTGATGCTCTTCCAAAAGCACATCCCACACCCAGCCATCACCAGGTATTTTACAGCCGGCCCGTTCCTGGATTTCCAGGAACTCACCGGAATCGCCACGGCCAAGGAATGAGGCTCACGGAGCACACGGAGCGTTGGAAGTTGGGAGTTCCAAAGCAGCCAAGGGGTTTTGGCCACCTTGAAGATCCCACTTGCAAACTCCAGCCTCGGCTTAGGGAGGTCTGGGAATAAGAGCTCTAAAATTATCACTTCAGTGCCATGAAGTGACAAAGACCAAGAAAAACCTTTAAATGGGTATTTTGACACAAAAAAACCCAGACTTAGACACGAGCAACAGCCCAGACACCCAAACGCACCAGGCCTGGCAGCAAAACTGGCTTCAAAATTTCCCATCAGCTCCCCTGCTCCCTCTCCCTGAGCTGCAGATCCACCATCATTCCCGTATTCGAGATCCCGTGCCCTGAAGCAGCCCGGCGGCCTGGTGACACAGGCGGAACCCCGGGAATAAAATAAACCCTAAAAAGCAGAAGTTCTGGGCTGGGCTGTTCCACAGATCTGCGTCACGTGGTGGCCTTGCAGATGACGGGGAAATGAAGGGACAGATCCCTCTTTCTAAGCTGCTCTTCTCCAGCCCAGCACACAAAACAAAGGATTTGTCCTTCCCATTCCGCTGGTTTTGAAGTAGAAATTCAAACGAAGCAGGAATTTAAATGAAGAAACAAGCAGTGCTCACACACCCTCAAGGCACGTCCCAAACACACAGGAGGGACACATATTTCCCAAAAAAGCTACGGTCCCCAAAGTTAAAATATCACAAGATCAGCTTAAATTTCACTTTCACTGCGATTTTTTAACCGTTTGGTGAAGCCCTCGCAGCTCCACAGCTGCTGTTTGTAAATCCAACACCTCCAGAGGCTCCTTAAGATCTCGGCGAGAACTCCCGGTGAGAAGTTCCTGATTTTGTAAATAATCCCATTCCAACATTTCTGTGTCGAGGCAGGAGGGAGGGTCTGCCATGAACAGGAGGTGATTCTTTGGTGCTTCGAGGTTCCGAAGGAGAGGAGCTGCTGAGCCCCCTTATCCGAGGCACAACAACTCCAGGGGATCACATGGGCTCTGCATCCATTGTGCCTCGCACAACTCCTCCTTTCATCTGTGCCAGGCACAGCCTCTGGAAAACACATCCCCACCCCTAACCAGGCAAAAATCCAGCTCGGGCTGCCTCTCGGGAGGCCCTTCCTCCAGGAATTCTCACCCCAGGGATTCTCAACCAAACGACAAAAAAAAACCGAGCTGGAAGGGAAAAGGAAGGAATAAGAATCAAAGCGCACAGGGAAGTGGCTCTGCATGTAAAAACTGAACTGTGAGAGCCCCTCCAGGATGCCACTGTCACCTGTGGCAGCAAAAATGTCCCAGAAAGGCCACTCTGGCCCAGCAGCAGCTCTCTGGGCTGTGAATACCATCCTGTCTACCAGGATATCCTGGCCACAGCTCCACGTAGGGAATTCCTAAATGGAAAAGGCATTTATGGCTCATAAAGCATCAGGTGGGATCTCCAACCACATTTTTTATCACAGAGTCACCAAACTGTGACCTCATTGTGATCTCCAACGCCCACACCATGTTTGGGTGGGGATGTCGGGAATTCCTTTCTAAAAACAGCAGGAAGGAGGGGCCTGGGCACTGCCAACCTGTCAGCCTCCCCTCTGTGCCTGGGAAATCAGGGGCAGATCCGCAGGGAAGCTCTGCTGAGGAGGGCAGGGAAGTGAACACAGATCCCAGAATGGCCTGGGTTGGAAGGGATCCACGAGGGCCATCAAATCACAGAATAATCTGGGCAGGAAAGAACTCCCAAGGGCCATCAAATCACGGAATGCTGAGCAGCAAGGGGCCTGCCAGGGCCACCAGGTCAGGGAACATCCTGAGCTGCAAAGGACGCACAAGCACCACCAAGGCACAGAACAATCTGGGCTGGAAAGGGCTCCCAAGGGCCACCAAGTCACAGAAGTCTGAGCTGGAAAGGGCCTACAAGGGCCACCAGGTCACGGAACAATCTGGGTCGGAAAGGGCTCCAAAGGGCCACCAAGTCACAGAAGAGTCTGAGCTGCAAGAGGCCCACAAGGGCCACCAAGGCACAGACTCACAGAATAGCCTGAGCTGGAAGGGGTCCACAAGGACCACCAGGTCATGGAATAATATGAGCTGGAAAAGACCCACAAGCACCACCAAGCCACAGAACAGCCCGAGCTGGAGAGAACCCACAAGCACCACCAAGCCACAGAACAGCCCGAGCTGGAGAGAACCCACAAGCACCACCAAGCCACAGAACACCGAGCTGGAAGAGCTCCACAAGGACCATCAGGTCACACAACACTCCGCACTGGAGAAGGCTCCCAAACCCCACCAAGCCCCCGAAGCGTGCGAGCCGCCAGAGGCCCAGCATGCGCTCGCAGCCGCGCTCTGCTCTGCTCTGCTCTGCTCTGCTCAGCCCAGCCCAGGCCGGGCCAGTCCGGGCCGGCCTCACGTACCCGTCGAAGCGGACGGTGCCGGTCTGCTGCGTGTGGACGCGGTAGTGCTCGAGCAGCAGCCGCACCACCTTGGCGTGCCCGTTGCGGGCGGCGATGATGAGCGGCGTGGAGCGCTGCCCGCCGTGCTGGCTCACGTAGCCCAGCAGGTACTTGATGTCGCTCTCGGAGCGGTTCAGCAGCAGCGCGGCCAAGGTGAGCACGCGGCCCTCGCTGGCCGCCTTGTACACGTACCCCGCCAGCCCCTCCATGGCCGCCTCCGCCTCCGCGCGGCCCCGCCGCCCGCAACGGCCCCGCTCGGGCCGGCCCGGCTCTGCCCCGGCCCGCTCCGTCCTGCCGCGGCGCCCCGCGGGGCGCACATGCGGCCGCCCCGGGGCTCGCCGCCCCCGCCCCGGCCCTGGCCCTGGCCCCGGCCCCGGTCCCGGCCCCGGCCCCAGCCCCGGCACCGGCCCCGGCGGGAGCGCAGCCGCGGCCCGGCAGCCAAGGCGCGGCCCCCCCGCCCGCAGCGCGGGCCCGGCCGGCACCGCCGCGCTCCGCTCCGCCCCGCCCGCCCCGGAACCGCTCCGCTCCGCCCGCCCGCCTCAGCGCGGCCGCCCGGCAACAGCGCCCGACACAGCGCGTTCCGGAGCCAGCCCGGTCCGGAGCCAGCCCGGTCCGGAGCCAGCCCGTGAGGCTGGAACGGCCATCCAGAGCATGGAGGCCAAGCCGGCACCCTGAGGGCACGGCCGAGGCAGCACCGTGAGGGCACGGCCGAGGCCAAACCGGCACCGTGAGGGCACGGCCGAGGCCAAACCGGCACCGTGAGAGCACGGCCGAGGCCAGGCCGGCACCGTGAGGGCACCGTGAGGGCACGGCCGAGGCCGAACCGGCGCAGCCGAGGCCAGGCCGGCACCGTGAGGGCACCGTGAGGGCACGGCCGAGGCCGAACCGGCGCAGCCGAGGCCAGGCCGGCACCGTGAGCGTGTCCCCGAGTGCCTCAGCGAGCAGTAAAACACAATAACACACAGATAACCGCTAGGCCGCCGCCTCAGCTTTTAATGCTCATCTCCACCGCACGGTCACCGAGGTTGGAAAAGACCTCCGAAGTCCTTTCGAGTCGGAAAGGAAAGAGAAGGAGTCTTTACAAACAAACTGTGGGCCTGATGGTGGATAAGGGCAGGCACGGAGAGGTGAAAGAAGCAGTGGAAGGAACCGTAAATTCCATAGGAATTCCACTAATTGGCACAGACTGTTGCTCACTCAAGGCTGTACTAAATACCTGGATTTAGAGAGAAAGAACAGAGACAAAAAGGGCGGATCTGTATTAGGTGTTTTGGGAAGTCTGTGCCTCTGGAGTACCTCAGCAAAGGAGGAAAGAGAGAGGGTGGGAAATAAGGATAAAAAGGAGGCTGTGTCCCCTAAAAATTTGAGAGACCCCATAGGAAATGCCCATGGCCTCTCCCTTTATTCTAATAAAGTTCCAGGACTCCTCTGTCTCCTTTTTGGACATAAACCTCTGGTGTGTGTGGGTTGATTTTCCTGACATCCCCAAGTGCCAGAGCGAGCAATGAAACACAATTACACACAGGCAGCTGCTAGGCCACCACCTCGGCTTTTAATGCTCATCTCCACTGCACGGTCACTGAGGTTGGAAAAGCCCTCCGAGGTCATCTGTGCCCGATGCCCACCTCGTCCCCAGCCCGGAGCACTGAGTGCTTGTCCAGGAATTCCTCGCGCACCTCCAGGGATGGGCACTCCAAACCTCCCTGGGC
Organism: Eopsaltria australis; assembly: GCA_034509425.1. Classification (NCBI taxonomy): domain Eukaryota; kingdom Metazoa; phylum Chordata; class Aves; order Passeriformes; family Petroicidae; genus Eopsaltria; species Eopsaltria australis. Next base: position 602 of record JAVTVJ010004516.1, on the reverse strand, counting down.
AGCCCTTTCTGTGAGGAAATTCCTGATGATGTCCAACCTAAATCCAGCCCGAACCTCAGCTGATGCAGAGCCCGACCCTCCCTGGCTGCCCCCTCCTGCTGGGAGCTGTGGAGAGTGAGATTGGCTTCGTTTGGGTTGGACTGGGTTGGGTTGGGTTGGGTTGGGTTGGGTTGGGTTGGGTTGGGTTGGGTTGGATTGGGTTGGGTGAGTTGGGTTGGGTTGGACTGGATTGGGTTGGGTTGGGTTGAGTTGGGTTGGGTTAGGTTGGGCTGGAATTTGTTCAGCTGGATTGGGCTGGGCTGGGCTGGATTCAGCTGGACTGGGTTGGGCTGAGCTGGCTGGGCTGTGTTTAGCTGGGCTGGGCTGGGTTGGGTTGGGTTGGGTTAGACTGGATTGGGTTCAGTTGGGATGGGTTGGTTGGGTTGGGTTAGACTGGATTGAGTTCAGTTGGGCTGGGTTGGTTGGGTTGGGTTAGACTGGATTGGGTTCAGTTGGGTTAGACTGGATTGGGTTCAGTTGGGTTGGGTTGGGTTAGACTGGATTGGGTTCAGTTGGGCTGGGTTGGTTGGGCTGGGTTAGACTGGATTGGGTTCAGTTGGGCT
>JAVTVJ010004512.1:0-19782 GCA_034509425.1 Eopsaltria australis | reverse complement strand
GGAGCACAGTGCCTTAGGGCCACGACAAGAAAAGTGTACTTTTCTCTTAGAAAGAGAACTCTGCCCCCCAGTTTCTTCATGTCAGTTGGGAGGAGGGTTTTGGCCCTGCAAGGGCAGCCAGGGTCCCTGTCGGTGGCAGCTTGGGTCTGCGAGGAATCTTAATCCATGCGGAATTTCAGCATGCGGCTGTCAACTCCCAGATATGTGGCCTTCGATTCAAACAATGGCGCTTTTCCATGTGAAAGAAAACTCAGTCCCCAGATGCATGATGCCAGTTTTTAGGAGGCATTTAGCCCTACAATTGCAGCCAGAGTTCTAGTTGATGGCAGCTTGGGTCTGGGAAGGATCTTGATCCGTGTGGCATTTCAGGTGGCGTCCGGGAGCACAGTGCCTTAGAGCCGGGACACAAAAACTGTCGGTTTTCTCTGAGAAGAGAACTCTGCCCCCCAGTTTCTTGATGTCAGTTTGGAGGAGGGTTTTGGCCCTGCTAGGGCAGCCAGGGTCCTTCTCGGTGGCAGCTTGGGTCTGCGAGGAATCTTGATCCATACGGAATATCAGGAGGAAGAAGGGAGCACAGTGCCTTAGGGCCAGGACACAAAAAGTGTCCCTTTTCTCTGAGAAATAGAACTCTGCTCCCCAGTTTCTTGATGTCTGCCCCCCAGTTTGGAGGAGGGTTTTGGCCCTGCAAGGGCAGCCAGGGTCGTTGTCGGTGGCAGCTTAGGTCTGTGAGGGATCTTGCTCCATGCGGAATTTGAAGAGGTGGCAGTCGACTCCCAGACAGGGGGCCTACGATACATATGATGGCACTTTTCCTCGTGAAAGGAAACTTAGGCCCCCAGATTCATGATGTCGGTTTGGTGGAGGGTTTTAGCCCTACAAATGCAACCAGAGTCCTGCTTGATGGCAGCTTGCGTCAGCGAATAATCTTGATCCATACGGAATTTCAGGTGGCGTCCGGGAGCACAGTGCCTTAGGGCCGGGACACAAAAAGTGTCCCTTTTCTCTGAGAAAGAGTACTCTGCCCCCCAGTTTCTTGATGTCAGTTTGGAGGAGGGTTTTGGCCCTGCAAGGGCAGCCAGGGCGATTTATTGTGGCAGCTTGGGTCTGCGAGGAATCTTGATCCATACGGAATTTGAAGAGGCAGCAGGGAGCACAGTGCCTTAGGGCCGGGACACAAAAAGTGTCCCTTTTCTCTGAGAAAGAGAAGTCTGCCCCCCACTTTTTGATGTCAGTTTGGAGGAGGGTTTTGGCCCTGCAAGGGCAGCCAGGGTTCAAGTCGGTGGCAGCGGGGGTCTGCGAGGAATCTTGATCCATACGTAATTTCAGGAGGCAGCAGGGAGCAGAGTGCCTTAGGTCCGGGACACAAAAAGTGTCCCTTTTCTCTGAGAAGGAGAACTCTGCCCCCCACTTTCTTGATGGTCAGTTTTGGATGAGGGTTTTGGCCGCTGAAGGGCAGCCAGGGTCCTTGTCGTGCAAGCTTGGGTCAGCGAGGAATCTTAAATCCATGCGGCATTTCAGGTGGTTCCGGGAGCAAGAGTGCCTTAGGGCCGGGACCAAAAAGTGTCCCTTTTCTCTGAGAAAGAGAACTCTGCCCCCCAGTTTCGTGATGTCAGTTTGGAGGAGGGTTTTGGCCCTGCAAGGGCAGCCAGGGTCCTTCTCGGTGGGAGCTTGGGTCTGTGAGGGATCTTGATCCATGCGGAAATTTAGCAGGCAGCAGGGAGAACAGTGTCTTAGGGCCGGGACACAAAATGTGTCCCTTTTCTCTGGGAAAGAGAACTCTGCCCCCCACTTTCTTGATGTCAGTTTGGAGGAGGGTTTTTGCGCCTGCAAGGGCAGCCAGGGTCCTTCTCGGTGGGCAGCTTGGGTCTGTAGGGATCTTGCATCCATGCGAATTTGAAGAGGTGGCAGTCCGATTCCAGACAGGGTGCCTACGATGCATTATGAGTGCACTTTTCCACGTGAAAGAAAACTTAGGCCCACAGATTCATGATGTCGGTTTGGTGGAGGGTTTAGCCTACAAATGCAACCAGAGTCCTGGTTGATGGCAGCTTGCGTCAGCGAAAAATCTTGATCATACGGAATTTCAGGTGGCCAGCAGGGAAGCACAGTTCTTATGGCCAGACAGAAAAGTGTACTCTTTCTCTTAGAAAGAGAACTCTGCCCCCAGTTTCTTGATGTCAGTTGGGAGGATGGTTTTGGCCCTGCAAGGGCAGCCAGGGTCCTTTTAGGTGGCAGCTTGGGTCTGCGAGGAATCTTAATCCATGCGGAATTTCAGCATGCGGCTGTCAACTCTTAGATATGTGGCCTTCGATTCAAACAATGGCGCTTTTCCATGTGAAAGAAAACTCAGTCCCCCAGGTGCATGATGCCAATTTTTAGGAGGCATTTAGCCCTACAATTGCAGCCAGAGTACTAGCTGATGGCAGCTTGGGTCAGGGAAGGAACTTGATCCATGCGGCATTTCAGGCGGCGTCCAGGAGCAGAGTGCCTTAGGGCCGGGACACAAAAAGTGTCCCTTTTCTCTGAGAAAGAGAACTCTGCCCCCCCAGTTTCTTGATGAAAGTTTGGAGGAGGGTTTGGCCCTGCAAGGGCAGCCCGGATCCTTTTCGGTGGCAGCTTGGGTCTGCGAGGGATCTTGATCCATACGGAATTTCAGGTGGCGTCCGGGAGCACAGTGCCTTAGGGCCGGGACACAAAAAGTGTCCCTTTTCTCTGAGAAAGAGAACTCTGCCCCCCACTTTCTTGATGTCAGTTGCGAGGAGGGTTTTGGCCCTGCAAGGGCAGCCAGGGTCCTTGTCGGTGGCAGCTTGGGTCTGTGAGGAATCTTAATCCATGCGGAATTTCAGCATGCGGCTGTCAACTCCCAAATATGTGGCCTTCGATACAAACAATGGCGCTTTTCCATGTGAAAGAAAACTCAGTCCCCCAAATGCATGATGCCAGTTTTTAGGAGGCATTTAGCCCTACAATTGCAGCCAGAGTTCTAGTTGATGGCACCTTGGGTCTGGGAAGGAACTTGATCCATGCGGCATTTCAGGCGGCGTCCAGGAGCAGAGTGCCTTAGGGCCGGGACACAAAAAGTGTCCCTTTTCTCTGAGAAAGAGAAGTCTGCCCCCCAGTTTCTTGATGCCAGTTTGGAGGAGGGTTTTGGCCCTGCTAGGGCAGCCAGGGTCCTTCTCGGTAGCAGCTTGGGTCTGCGAGGAATCTTGATCCATACGGAATATCAGGAGGAAGAAGGGAGCACAGTGCCTTAGGGCCAGGACACAAAAAGTGTCCCTTTTCTCTGAGAAAGAGAACTCTTCCCTCCCACTTTCTTGATGAAAGTTTGGAGGAGGGTTTTGGCCCTGCAAGGGCAGCCAGGGTCCTTGTCGGTGGCAGCTTAGGTCTGTGAGGGATCTTGCTCCATGCGGATTTTGAAGAGGTGGCAGTCGACTCCCAGACAGGGGGCCTATGATACATATGATGGCACTTTTCCACGTGAAAGGAAACTTAGGCCCCCAGATTCATGATGTCGGTTTGGTGGAGTGTTTTAGCCCTATAAATGCAACCAGAGTCCTGGTTGATGGCATCTTGCGTCAGCGAAAAATCTTGATCCATACGGAAATTCAGGTGGCATCCGGGAGTACAGTGCCTTAGGGCCGCGACAAAAAAAGTGTACTTTTCTCTGAGAAAGAGAACTCTGCCCCCCAGTTTCTTGATGTCATGTTGGAGGATGGTTTTGGCCCTGAAAGGGCAGCCAGGGCACTTTATTGTGGCAGCTTGGGTCTGCGAGGAATCTTGATCCATATGGAATATCAGGAGGCAGCAGGGAGCAGAGTGCCTTAGGGCCAGGACACAAAAAGTGTCCCTTTTCTCTGAGAAAGAGAACTCTGCCCGCCAGCTTCTTGATGTCAGTTTGGAGGAGGGTTTTGGCCCTGCAAGGGCAGCCAGGGTCCTTCTCGGTGGCAGCTTGGGTCTGCGAGGAATCTTGATCCATACGGAATTTCAGGAGGCAGCAGGGAGCACAGTGCCTTAGGGCCGAGAAACAAAAAGTGTCCCTTTTCTCTGAGAAAGAGAACTCTGCCCCCAAGTTTCTTGATGTCAGTTTGGAGGAGGGTTTTGGCCCTGCAAGGGCAGCCAGTGTCCCTGTCGGTGGCAGCTTGGGTCTGCGAGGAATTTTGATCCATACGGACTATCAGGAGGAAGCAGGGAGAACAGTGCCTTAGGGCCGGGACACAAAAAGTGTCCCTTTTCTCTGAGAAAGAGAACTCTGCCCCCCAGTTTCCTGACGTCAGTTTGGTGGAGGGTTTTGGCCCTGCAAGGGCAGCCAGGGTTTTTGTCGGTGGCAGCTTGGGTCTGTGATGGATCTTGCTCCATGCGGAATTTGAAGAGACGGCAGTTGATTCCCAGACATGGGGCCTACGATACAAATGATGGCACTTATCCACGTGAAAGAAAACTTAGGCCCGAAATTCAGGATGTCGGTTTGTTGGAGGATTTTAGCCCTACAAAATGCAACCAGAGTCCTGGTTGATGGCAGCTTGCGTCAGCGAAAAATCTTGATCCATACGGAATTTCAGGTGGCGTCCGGGAGCACAGTGCCTTAGGGCCACGACAAGAAAAGTGTACTTTTCTCTTAGAAAGAGAACTCTGCCCCCCAGTTTCTTGATGTCAGTTGGGAGGATGGTTTTGGCCCTGCAAGGGCAGCCAGGGTCCTTTTAGGTGGCAGCTTGGGTCTGCGAGGAATCTTAATCCATGCGGAATTTCAGCATGCAGCTGTCAACTCCCAGATATGTGGCCTTCGATACAAACAATGGCGCTTTTCCATGTGAAAGAAAACTCAGTCCCCCAGATGCATGATGCCAGTTTTTAGGAGGCATTTAGCCCTACAATTGCAGCCAGAGTTCTAGCTGATGGCAGATTGGGTCTGGGAAGGATCTTGATCCATGCGGCATTTCAGGTGGCGTCCGGGAGCAGAGTGCCTTAGGGCCGGGACACAAAAAGTGTCCTTTTCTCTGAGAAAGAGAGCTCTGCCCCCCAGTTTCTTGATGTCAGTTTGGAGGAGGTTTTGGCCCTGCAAGGGCAGCCAGGGTACCTGTCGGTGGAAGCTTGGGTCTGCGAGGAATCTTGATCCATACGGAATTTCAGGAGGCAGCAGGGAGCACAGTGCCTTAGGGCCGGGACACAAAGTGTCCCTTTTCTCTGAGAAAGAGAACTCTGTTCCCCAGTTTCTTGATGTCAGTTTGGAGGAGGGTTTTGGCCCTGCAAGGGCAGCCAGGGTCCTTGTCGGTGGCTGCTTGGGTCTGCGAGGAGTCTTGATCAATACGGAATATCAGAAGGAAGCAGGGAGCACAGTGCCTTAGGGCCGGGACACAAAAAGTGTCCCTTTTCTCTGAGAAAGAGAACTCTGCCTTCCAGTTTCTTGATCTCAGTTTGGAGGACGGTTTTGGCCCTGCAAGGGCAGCCAGGGTCCTTGTCGGTGGCAGCTTAGGTCTGTGAGGGATCTTGCTCCATGCGGATTTTGAAGAGGTGGCAGTCGACTCCCAGACAGGGGGCCTATGATACATATGATGGCACTTTTCCACGTGAAAGGAAACTTAGGCCCCCAGATTCATGATGTCGGTTTGGTGGAGGGTTTTAGCCCTACAAATGCAACCAGAGTCCTGCTTGATGGCAGCTTGCGTCAGCGAAAAATCTTGATCCATACGGAAATTCAGGTGGCGTCCTGGAGCACACTGCCTTAGGGCCGCGACAAAAAAAGTGTACTTTTCTCTGAGAAAGAGTACTCTGCCCCCGAGTTTCTTGATGTCATGTTGGAGGATGGTTTTGGCCCTGAAAGGGCAGCCAGGGCACTTTATTGTGGCACCTTGTGTCTGCGAGGAATCTTTATCCATACGAATTTTCAGGAGGCAGCAGGGAGCACAGTGCCTTAGGGCCAGGACACAAAAAGTGTCCCTTTTCTCTGAGAAAGAGAACTCTGCCCCCCACTTTCTTGATGTCAGTTTGGAGGAGGGTTTTGGCCCTGCAAGGGCAGCCAGGGTTCAAGTCGGTGGCAGCGGGGGTCTGCGAGGAATCTTGATCCATACGTAATTTCAGGAGGCAGCAGGGAGCAGAGTGCCTTAGGTCCGGGACACAAAAAGTGTCCCTTTTCTCTGAGAAGGAGAACTCTGCCCCCCATTTTATTGATGTCAGTTTGGATGAGGGTTTTGGCCCTGCAAGGCAGCCAGGGTCCTTCTCGGTGGCAGCTTGGGTTAGCGAGAATCTTGGATCATGCCGGCATTTCAGGTGCGTCCTGGCGAGCAGAAATGCCTTTTAGGGCGGGACACAAAAAGTGTCCCTTTTCTCTGAGAAAGAGAACTCTGCCCCCCAGTTTCTTTGATGTCAGTTTGGATGAGGTTTGGCCCTGCCAAGGCAGCCAGGGTCCTTCTCGTGGCAGCTTGGGTCTGCGAGGAATCTTGATCCATACCGGAATATCAGGAGGGAAGAAGGGACACAGTGCCTTAGGTCCGGGACACAAAAGTGTCCCTTCCCTGAGAAAGAGAACTCTGCCCCCAGTTTCTTTTGATGTCAGTTTGGGAGGAGGGTTTTGCCCTGTATGGCAGCCAGGGTCCTTGTCGGTGAAGTAAGCTTAGGTCTGTGAGGGATCTTGTCTACGCGGAATTTGAAGAGGTGGCAGCTCTAATTCCAGACAGGTGGGGCCTAATGCATACATGCTGGGCGCGATGGCACTTTTCCACGTGAAAGGAAACTTAGGCCCCCAGATTCATGATGTCGTTTTGGTGGAGGGTTTTAGCCCTACAAATGCAACCAGAGTCCTGGTTGATGGCAGCTTGCGTCAGCGAAAAATCTTGATCCATACGGAAATTCAGGTGGCGTCCTGGAGCACACTGCCTTAGGGCCGCGACAAAAAAAGTGTACTTTTCTCTGAGAAAGAGTACTCTGCCCCCCAGTTTCTTGATATCATGTTGAAGGATGGTTTTGGCCCTGAAAGGGCAGCCAGGGCACTTTATTGTGGCACCTTGGGTCTGCGAGGAATCTTGATCCATACGGAATTTCAGGAGGCAGCAGGGAGCACAGTGCCTTAGGGCCGGGACACAAAAAGTGTCCCTTCTGAGAAGGAGAAATCCCCTGCCCCCAGTTTCTTGACGCCAGTTTGATGAGGGTTTTGCCTGCAAGGGCAGCCAGGGTCCTTGTCGGTGGTGCAGCTTTAAGTCTGCGAGGGAATCTTGATCCATGTTTGACTACTGTGGAGGGAAGCAGGAGCAGTGCCTTAGGGCCGGGACACAAAGTGTCCGTTTTCTGAGAAAGAGAACTCTGCCCCCAGTTTTGATGTCAGTTTGAGGAGGGGTTTTGCCCCTGCAAGGGCAGCCAGGGTCTTTGTCGGCAGCTTAAATCTGTGAGGGATCTTGCCTACGCGCAAATTTGAAGAGTGGCAGCTCACTCCCCAGACAGTGTGCCTACGAATAATATGAGTGCACTTTTCCACGGAAAAGAAAACTTAGGCCCCCAGATTCATGATGTCGGTTTGGTGGAGGGTTTTGGCCCTACAAATGCAACCAGAGTCCTGGATGATGGCAGCTTGCGTCAGCGAAAAATCTTGATCCATACGGAATTTCAGGTGGCAGCAGGGAGCACAGTTCCTTAGGGCCACGACAAGAAAAGTGTACTTTTCTCTTAGAAAGAGAACTCTGCCCCCCAGTTTCTTGATGTCAGTTGGGAGGATGGTTTTGGCCCTGCAAGGGCAGCCAGGGTCCTTGTAGGTCGCAGCTTGGGTCTGCGAGGAATCTTAATCCATGCGGAATTTCAGCATGCGGCTGTCAACTCCCAGATATGTGGCCTTTGATTCAAACAATGGCGCTTTTCCATGTGAAAGAAAACTCAGTCCCCCAGGTGCATGATGCCAATTTTTAGGAGGCATTTAGCCCTACAATTGCAGCCAGAGTACTAGCTGATGGCAGCTTGGGTCAGGGAAGGAACTTGATCCATGCGGCATTTCAGGCGGCGTCCAGGAGCAGAGTGCCTTAGGGCCGGGACACAAAAAGTGTCCATTTTCTCTGAGAAAGAGAACTCTGCCCCCCAGTTTCTTGATGTCAGTTTGGAGGAGGGTTTTGGCCCTGCAAGGACAGCCAGGGTCCTTGTCGGTGGCAGCTTGGGTCTGCGAGGAATCTTGATCCATACGGAATTTTAGGTGGCGTCCGGGAGCACAGTGCCTTAGGGCCACGACAAGAAAAGTGTACTTTTCTCTTAGAAAGAGAACTCTGCCCCCCAGTTTCTTCATGTCAGTTGGGAGGATGGTTTTGGCCCTGCAAGGGCAGCCAGGGTCCTTGTTGGTGGCACCTTGGGTCTGCGAGGAGTCTTAATCCATGCGGAATTTCAGCATGCGGCTGTCAACTCCCAGATATGTGGCCTTCGATTCAAACAATGGCGCTTTTCCATGTGAAAGAAAACTCAGTCCCCCAGATGCATGATGCCAGTTTTTAGGAGGCATTTAGCCCCACAATTGCAGCCAGAGTTCTAGTTGATGGCAGCTTGGTTCTGGGAAGGATCTTGATCCATGCGGCATTTCAGGTGGCGTCCGGGAGCACAGTGCCTTAGGGCTGGGACACAAAAAGTGTCCCTTTTCTCTGAGAAAGAGAACTCTGCCCCCCACTTTCTTGATGTCAGTTTGGAGGAGGGTTTTGGCCCTGCAAGGGCAGCCAGGGTCCTTGTTGGTGGCAGCTTGGGTCTGCGAGGAATCTTGATCCATACGGATTCTCAGGAGGAAGCAGGGAGCACAGTGCCTTAGGCCAGGGACACAAAAAGTGTCCCTTTTCTCTGAGAAAGAGAACTCTGCCCCCCACTTTCTATGTCAATGGAGGAGGTTTTTGCTCAAGGGCAGCAGGGTCCTTGTCGGTGGCAGCTTAGTCTTGAGGATCTTGCTCATGCGGAATTTGAAGAAGGTGGCGTTCGACTTCCCAGACAGGGGGCTACGATACATATGATGCACTTTTCCACGTGAAAGGAAACTAGGCCCCCAGATTCATGATGTCGGTTTGGTGGAGGGTTTAGCCCTACAAATGCAACCAGAGTCCTGGTTGATGGCAGCTTGCGTCAGCGAATAATCTTGATCCATACGGAAATTCAGGTGGCGTCCTGGAGCACAGTGCCTTAGGGCCGCGACAAAAAAAGTGTACTTTTCTCTGAGAAAGAGTACTCTGCCCCTGAGTTTCTTGATGTCATGTTGGAGGATGGTTTTGGCCCTGAAAGGGCAGCCAGGGCACTTTATTGTGGCACCTTGGGTCTGCGAGGAATCTTGATCCATACAAATTTTCAGGAGGCAGCAGGGAGCACAGTGCCTTAGGGCCAGGACACAAAAAGTGTCCCTTTTCTCTGAGAAAGAGAACTCTGCCCCCCACTTTCTTGATGTCAGTTTGGAGGAGGGTTTTGGCCCTGCAAGGGCAGCCAGGGTTCAAGTCGGTGGCAGCGGGGGTCTGCGAGGAATCTTGATCCATACGTAATTTCAGGAGGCAGCAGGGAGCAGAGTGCCTTAGGTCCGTGACACAAAAAGTGTCCCTTTTCTCTGAGAAGGAGAACTCTGCCCCCCATTTTATTGATGTCAGTTTGGATGAGGGTTTTGGCCCTGCTAGGGCAGCCAGGGTCCTTGTCGGTGGCAGCTTGGGTTAGCGAGGAATCTTGATCCATGCGGCATTTCAGGTGGCGTCCGGGAGCAGAATGCCTTAGGGCCGGGACACAAAAAAAGGTCCCTTTTCTCGAGAAAGAGATCTGCAACGCAGTTTCTTGATGAAAGTTTGGAGGAGTGGTTTTGGCCTGCAAGGGAGCCAGGGTCCTTCTCGGTGGCAAGCTTGGGTCTGCGAGGAATCTTGATCCATACGGAATATCAGGAGGAAGAGGGAGCACAGTGCCTTAGGGCCGGGACACAAAAAGTGTCCGTTTTCTCTGAGAAAGAGAACTCTGCCCCCCAGTTTCTTGATGTCAGTTTGGAGGAGGGTTTTGGCCCTGCAAGGGCAGCCAGGGTCCCTGTCAGTGGCAGCTTGGGTCTGCGAGGGATCTTGCTCCATGCGGAATTTGAAGAGGTGGAAGTCGACTCCCAGACAGTGTGCCTACGATACATATGATGGCACTTTTCCACGTGAAAGAAAACTTAGGCCCCCAGATTCATGATGTCGGTTTGGTGGAGGGTTTTAGCCCTACAAATGCAACCAGAGTCCTGGTTGATTGCAGCTTGCGTCAGCGAATAATCTTGATCCATACGGAAATTCAGGTGGCGTCCGGGAGCACAGTGCCTTAGGGCCGGGACACAAAAAGTGTCCCATTACTCTGAGAAAGAGAACTCTGCCCCCCACTTTCTTGATGTCAGTTTGGAGGAGGGTTTTGGCCCTGCAAGGGCAGCCAGGGTCCTTGTTGGTGGCAGCTTGGGTCTGCGAGGAATTTTAATCCATGCGGGATTTCCGCATGCGGCTGTCAACTCCCAGATATGTGGCCTTCGATTCAAACAATGGCGCTTTTCCATGTGATAGAAAACTCAGTCCCCCAGATGCATGATGCCAGTTTTTGGAGGCATTTAGCCCTACAATTGCAGCCAGATTCTAGTTGAATGGCAGCTGGGTCAGGGAAGACATTGATCCATGCGGCATTTCAGGTGCGTCCAGGAGCAGATGCCTGAGGCCGGGACAGGAAAAAGTTGTACTTTTCTCTGAGAAAGAGAACTCTGCCCCCCAGTTTCTTGATGTCAGTTTGGAGGAGGGTTTTGGCCCTGCAAGGGCAGCCAGGGTCCTTGTTGGTGGCAGGCTGGGTCTGTGAGGGATCTTGCTCCATGCGGAATTTTGAAGAGGTGGCAGTCGACTCCCAGACAGGGGGCCTGCGATACAAATGATGGCACTTTTCCACGTGAAAGAAAACTTAGGCCCCCAGATTCATGATGTCGGTTTGGTGGAGGGTTTTAGCCCCACAAATGCAACCAGAGTCTTGGTTGATGGCAGCTTGCGTCAGCGAATAATCTTGATCCATACGGAATTTCAGGTGGCGTCCGGGAGCAGAGTGCCTTAGGGCCGGGACACAAAAAGTGTCCCTTTTCTCTGAGAAAGAGAACTCTGACCCCCGTTTCTGAGTCTGAGGTTTGGGAGGGGGTTGTGTGGCCCGTGCTAGGGCAGCGCAGGGTGCCTGTGTGTGGTGGCGCTTGGGTCTGCGAGGAAATCTTAATCCTGCGGAATTTCAGCATGCGGCTGTCAACCCAGAGTTATGTGGCTCTTCGTACAAACAATGGCGCTTTCCATGTGAAGATAAAGTGCTCAGTTCCGTGTATGCATGTGCCAGTTTAGGATGGCATTTAGCCGCCTACAATGCAGCCAGGTCGCTTGTCGGTGGCAGCTGGGTCTGTGAGGATCTGCTCCAGCGGATGAAGTGCGGCGAGTGAGTCGCGCAGAGCAGGCTACGATACATATGATGGCACTTTTCCATATGAATGAAATCTTAGGCCCCCAGATTCATGATGTCGGTTTGGTGGAGGGTTTTGTCCCTACAAATGCAACCAGAGTCCTGGTATATGGCAGCTTGCGTCAGCGAATAATCTTGATCCATACGGAATTTCAGGTGGCGTCCGGGAGCAGAGTGCCTTAGGGCCACGACAAAAAAAGTGTACTTTTCTCTTAGAAAGAGCACTCTGCCCCCCAGTTTCTTGATTTCAGTTGGGAGGATGTTTTTTGCCTTGCAAGGGCAGCCAGGGTCCTTGTTGGTGGCAGCTTGGGTCTGCGAGGAATCTTAATCCATGCGGAATTTCAGCCTGCGGCTGTCAACTCCCAGATATGTGGCCTTCGATGCAAACAATGGCGCATTTCCATGTGAAAGAAAACTCAGTCCCCCAGATGCATGATGCCAGTTTTTAGGAGGCATTTAGCCCTACAATTGCAGCCAGAGTTCTAGCTGATGGCAGCTTGGGTCTGGGAAGGATCTTGATCCATGCGGCATTTCAGGTGGCGTCCGGTGTTGCCTTTTCCCCCAGCCTGGAAAAGAAACTCGAGATCATTTTAGCAAGGAGGTAATATAAAAGGGGATCTTTATTTTGAAGGTCTTCAGGAGCAGTTATGGAAAGGTGTCCATAAAAGCCCAGCCCCTCCAGGGGTGAGTACATATTTATAGCTTTTAGGAAATTAGCATAATTAAGAGCACCAATAAGGAGAACAAGTGGCGATTCAATTCCCCCTCAGGTCCAGCCCCTTCCCTGGAGCCCCCCTCTCAGCACTGGCTGCACTCTGCTTATGAAAATGTACCTCAGAGTTGTTCTCGGCCTTGGTTCCCAGGAAGAACTGAGATAGGACAGGGCCTTGCAACCCCCTGGGGCTTGGAGCTCTGGAATTTGTTTTGTCTTTCTGCTTAGGGAAAGGCTATGGAAAGGTACTGGAAAAACTAGCTATTAATATAGTAGGCTACAGAGCCACAAAAATATGGGCAGAGAGTACAGAGAACTTATAAAAGAAAAAAGGCAGAAACCAAACGGCATCATTCCCCCCTTTTTTAGAGACTAACAAGACTCTGTCTTGTCTAGTCTCTACTCTGCATTCAACCATACCTCTGGTTTATACAACTGGCTATCCCACTAGTTGTTACACAGATGCTAATTATAACTACAGTTACTATGAACATTTCTTTTATCTCGGTTCAGTTTGGTAACCATGAAGTGAGTGTACTGAAGATATTCAAGGTTCAGTAAGCTCTTTTGAGAGTTACTTTGTGTAGAATTTGAGTTTGCTTTCAAATTTCAACCAAATTTCTAAAAAAAATTTTCATTCAGATTTGCATAAGAACAACAACTAGTGTTAATGATTTTGTGGCTAGTAGGAAATTAAGAGCTATTTTGTTTTGTCAACAGCCTTTAATATGATTAAACATTACATTTGGAATCACAGCTCCATGGGCACAGGCCTAATCTTTATCTTGGGGCAAAACTTACCAGGCCAGATTCTCAACTTTGACAAGTTGTCCTTATGAAGAGCTTTTGGATACATTTTGGACTAGAGTTACATGCAAATTTTAGGACCAAATTTGAATCACGGTTACCAACTGTACAGATAAGAGGTACAAAAGAACAGTTTAAATCATATCATCTCAATTTGTTTCAGTCTCTGTTTTCTGGCTGTCTATGGAGCAGACGTCTTCTTAACTCTGGAGCAGTGAATTCAAGGCTCTCTGCCAGCAGCTTTGGATTTGGTGAGGGTAGTCAGGACTTGGGATGACTCTTTTGACTTAGCTCGTAAGATTACTGTCCCTTCATTCAACATAGACTCAGTCTCTAGGCTTGAATAGTTGCTAGTCTTCCTTCCTTCTAGATGACTTTGCTCAGTTCTAGATCTTTCATTGATATAATCAGTTCAGCTTTTTGTGATGGTATATTTGATGGTAACACTTTTCTCATGGTTACCTGGTTCATGGTTGTTACTGCATAACCTGTCTTTTGTTTGCCATCTCGCATGAAGCTGCTCTCATCTGCATACAGCTCCCAGGCTGGCACATCTTTCAGGTCTGCTCTGCTGGAATAGGCTTCTTCCATGGTCTGCAAACAGTCAGACTTAAATACATTATCAGTTAGTGCTGGGAACAGACATACTAGGATTGAAAGCAAACGTTTTCAGAATAACATTATCCAGTTTCAGTAGCATGGCATAGGGTCCATGTCTTCTATGTTCACAGAAAAAACTTACAGTGGGTTGCATGCAACTGTTGGATGTATCAATTCTTGGCTGCTGGTTGGATGCAGCAATTTTCAGTTGCTGACTGCCCTAGTTCTCCAGTTTCAGGATTATTTTACATAATAGTAAAGAGTCCTTGGTCTTTTTTACTCACAAGGATACAGGAGAAGGTCTTTTACAAATTAAACTCAGTAAACCATTCTAAGATATTAGTTAACACAGGACTCTGCTTACTTATAGCATGGTTTAAGGGAGGCCTAAAAACGGCTTCTTGTTCTTGGGCTCGGTGTTTCCTTTGAGTGTACCAGAGCAACAAAGAGCGCTCGCTGCCTCACACGGCCGGGGATCGGGCCGGGCATGCGGGCACCCCCGCCCAGGGGCACCCCGCTCGCCCGCGCCGGCCGTGCTGCTGCTCACAGCGGTCTCTCGGGTGTCCTTAAAACAAGCCTCGTTACTGTGGAAAGTGCGATAGGACGCGTTCCTGCTCTTAATCTCACATTCCGGCCCGCTCTGGGCCGGTGCGGGCGGGGCCCAGGAGCAGCGAGTGAGCCGGGCCGTGGCCGCGCAGCGGCGGCCGCGCCTCCGCCAGAGCAGGGCCGAAGCAGCGCAGCGGCAGCCCCGGTCCCGGTTCGCTTCCTGGGACCGCTCCCCCGCGCATCCCCCGGCCGTGACCAGGGCAAGGGCAGGAATCACCTCCGCCCCTCTCCGAGCGGCTGGTGCCCCGCTTCTGTCACGGGGGAGTGACCGCCCTGCTCGCGGAGCCGTCCCGGAAGTCCGGGAGTCGCCCTTGCCTTAAAATCTTGGAAAAACTTTTTACAGATGGAACATAGAAAGTGGGGCTTCTCCCCCTTCCCTTACAATGGTGCGAACCGAGCTTTCTCGGCCTTCACAAAACTTGCTGGAAGCGAGGATCCTCCCTCGCCTCCACTAAGGAGCAGGCTGGAACCGCCTCTCACAGACTGTAGGAAGCGAGGATTTCTCACTCGCCTCCCACCAAGGAGCAGGCTGGGCACCCAGCCGCTCCACAAACCTGTAGGAATTGGGAATCTCTCCCCAGCTTCCCACCAAGGAGCAGGCTGGGCACCCAGCCGCTCCACAAACCTGTAGGAAGTGGGAATCTCTCCCCAGCCTCCCACCAAGGAGCAGGCTGGACACCCAGCCGCTCCACAAACCTGTAGGAAGTGGGAATCTCTCCCCAGCCTCCCACCAAGCAGCAGGCTGGACACCCAGCCGCTCCACAAACCTGTAGGAAGCGGGGCCCATCCCCCACTCCTACCAAGAAGCAGACCAGGCCTCCCCCGGCCGCTCCATGCCCAGATGTCTCCAGGCCAGCTTTCAATTCAAAACTCGCATGTGCTAAACATGAAATAAACTTTCGCACTGTGATTTGCTTTGCTCTACCAGTGAACAATCTCAGCCGAGATCACACACCCGCCTCCTCCCCACCAGCCGATCTCTGGGGCAGGTTGGAAAATCGGCAACAGGAAAAACTTGGAGAAATGATTTCAAAAGCAAATTTTCTCACCACCACGCCAGGTGTCCTGGGATCGCTAACAATTACTGACTTTAAACAGATACACAATACACAATACATAACCAATACACACACATACAAACTACACACTACACAACGAAAAGAACCACCTTTATACTACCTCCTGTGGGATCTTGGAACCATGGATTGTCCGACCTCAGGCCCGTGGCAGGGAATTCTTTAGATGCTGTCAGAAAGGAATCCTTGCAGGATGTTTTTCGTGTCCAGAGAAGGGTACCAGGTTCTCGTTGTCCCTTCGGCGGTGTGCCAAATAACTGTTGCCTTTCCCCCAGCCTGGAAAAGAAACTCGAGATCATTTTAGCAAGGAGGTAATATAAAAGGGGATCTTTATTTTGAAGGTCTTCAGGAGCAGTTATGGAAAGGTGTCCATAAAAGCCCAGCCCCTCCAGGGGTGAGTACATATTTATAGCTTTTAGGAAATTAGCATAAATTAAGAGCACCAATAAGGAGAACAAGTGGCGATTCAATTCCCCCTCAGGTCCAGCCCCTTCCCTGGAGCCCCCCTCTCAGCACTGGCTGCACTCTGCTTATGAAAATGTACCTCAGAGTTGTTCTCGGCCTTGGTTCCCAGGAAGAACTGAGATAGGACAGGGCCTTGCAACCCCCTGGGGCTTGGAGCTCTGGAATTTGTTTTGTCTTTCTGCTTAGGGAAAGGCTATGGAAAGGTACTGGAAAAACTAGCTATTAATATAGTAGGCTACAGAGCCACAAAAATATGGGCAGAGAGTACAGAGAACATATAAAAGAAAAAAGGCAGAAACCAAACGGCATCATTCCCCCCTTTTTTAGAGACTAACAAGACTCTGTCTTGTCTAGTCTCTACTCTGCATTCAACCATACCTCTGGTTTATACAACTGGCTATCCCACTAGTTGTTACACAGATGCTAATTATAACTACAGTTACTATGAACATTTCTTTTATCTAGGTTCAGTTTGGTAACCATGAAGTGAGTGTACTGAAGATATTCAAGGTTCAGTAAGCTCTTTTGAGAGTTACTTGGTGTAGAATTTGAGTTTGCTTTCAAATTTCAACCAAATTTCTAAAAAAATTTTTCATTCAGATTTGCATAAGAACAACAACTAGTGTTAATGATTTTGTGGCTAGTAGGAAATTAAGAGCTATTTTGTTTTGTCAACAGCCTTTAATATGATTAAACATTACATTTGGAATCACAGCTCCATGGGCACAGGCCCAATCTTTATCTTGGGGCAAAACTTACCAGGCCAGATTCTCAACTTTGACAAGTTGTCCTTATGAAGAGCTTTTGGATACATTTTGGACTAGAGTTACATGCAAATTTTAGGACCAAATTTGAATCACGGTTACCAACTGTACAGATAAGAGGTACAAAAGAACAGTTTAAATCATATCATCTCAATTTGTATCAGTCTCTGTTTTCTGGCTGTCTATGGAGCAGACGTCTTCTTAACTCTGGAGCAGTGAATTCAAGGCTCTCTGCCAGCAGCTTTGATTTGGTGAGGGTAGTCAGGACTTGGAATGACTCTTTTTACTTAGCTCGTAAGATTACTGTCCCTTCATTCAACATAGACTCAGTCTCTAGGCTTGAATAGTTGCTAGTCTTCCTTCCTTCTAGATGACTTTGCTCAGTTCTAGATCTTTCATTGATATAATCAGTTCAGCTTTTTGTGATGGCACATTTGATGGTAACACTTTTCTCATGGTTACCTGGTTCGTGGTTGTTACTGCATAACCTGTCTTTTGTTTGCCATCTCGCATGAAGCTGCTCTCATCTGCATACAGCTCCCAGGCTGGCACATCTTTCAGGTCTGCTCTGCTGGAATAGGCTTCTTCCATGGTCTGCAAACAGTCAGACTTAAATACATTATCAGTTAGTGCTGGGAACAGACATACTAGGATTGACAGCAAACGTTTTCAGAATAACATTATCCAGTTTCAGTAGCATGGCATTAGGGTCCATGTCTTCTATGTTCACAGAACAAACTTACAGTGGGTTGCATGCAACTGTTGGATGTATCAATTCTTGGCTGCTGGTTGGATGCAGCAATTTTCAGTTGCTGACTGCCCTAGTTCTCCAGTTTCAGGATTATTTTACATAATAGTAAAGAGTCCTTGGTCTTTTTTACTCACAAGGATACAGGAGAAGGTCTTTTACAAATTTAACTCAGTAAACCATTCTAAGATATTTGTTAACACAGGACTCTGCTTACTTATAGCATGGTTTAAGGGAGCCTAAAAACGGCTTCTTGTTCTTTGGGCTCGGTGTTTCCCTTTTGAGTGCTTACCAGAGCAGACAAAGAGCGCTCGCTGCCCTCGCACGGCCGGGGACGGGCGCGGCATGCGGGCACCCCCGCCCAGGGGCACCCCCGGCTCGCCCGCGCTCGGCCCGTGCTGCTGCTCACAGCGGCTCTCGGGTGTCCTTAAAACAAGCTCGTTACTGTGGAAAGTGCGATAGGGCCGTTCCTGTTCTTAGATCTCACACTCCCGGCCCGCTCTGGGCCGGTGCGGGCGGGGCCCAGGAGCAGCGAGTGAGCCGGGCCGTGGCCGCGCAGCGGCGGCCCCGCCTCCGCCCGAGCAGGGCCGAAGCAGCGCAGCGGCAGCCCCGGTCCCGGTTCGCTTCCTGGGACCGCTCCCCCGCGCAACCCCCGGCCGTGACCAGGGCAATGGCAGGAATCACCTCCGCCCCTCTCAGAGCGGCTGGTGCCCCGCTTCTGTCACGGGGGAGTGACCGCCCTGCTCGCGGAGCCGTCCCGGGAGTCCGGGAGTCCCCCTTGCCTTAAAATCTTGGAAAAAAACTTTTTACAGATGGAACATAGAAAGTGGGGGCTTCTCCCCCTTCCCTTACAATGGTGCGAACCGAGCTTTCTCGGCCGTCCCACAAAACTTGCTGGAAGCGAGGATCTCTCCCTCGCCTCCCACTAAGGAGCAGGCTGGACACCCAGCCTCTCCACAGACCTGTAGGAAGCGAGGATTTCTCACTCGCCTCCCACCAAGGAGCAGGCTGGGCACCCAGCCGCTCCACAAACCTGTAGGAAGTGGGAATCTCTCCCCAGCTTCCCACCAAGGAGCAGGCTGGGCACCCAGCCGCTCCACAAACCTGTAGGAAGTGGGAATCTCTCCCCAGCCTCCCACCAAGGAGCAGGCTGGACACCCAGCCGCTCCACAAACCTGTAGGAAGCGGGGCCCATCCCCCACCTCCTACCAAGAAGCAGACCAGGCCTCCCCGGCCGCTCCATGCCCAGATGTCTCCAGGCCAGCTTTCAATTCAAAACTCGCATGTGCTAAACATGAAATAAACTTTCGCACTGTGATTTGCTTTTCTCTACCAGTGAACAATCTCAGCCGAGATCACACACCCGCCTCCTCCCCACCAGCCGATCTCTGGGGCAGGTTGGAAAATCGGCAACAGGAAAACTTGGAGAAATGATTTCAAAAGCAAATTTTCTCACCACCACGCCAGGTTGTCCTGGGATCGCTAACAATTACTGACTTTAAACAGATACACAATACATAAACAATACACACACATACAAACTACACACTACACAACGAAAAAGAACCACCTTTATACTACCTCCTGTGGGATCTTGGAACCATGTTGTCTCGACCTCAGGCCCGTGGCAGGGAATTCTTTAGATTGCTGTCAGAAAGGAATTCCTTGCAGGATGTTTTCGGTCCAGAGGAAGGGTACCAGGTGCTCGTGTCCCTTCTGGGTGTGCCAAATAACTGTTGCCTTTTCCCCCAGCCTGGAAAAGAAACTCGAGATCATTTTAGCAAGGAGGTAATATAAAAAGGGATCTTTATTTTGAAGGTCTTCAGGAGCAGTTATGGAAAGGTGTCCATAAAAGCCCAGCCCCTCCAGGGGTGAGTACATATTTATAGCTTTTAGGAAATTAGCATAATTGATTAATAGCACAAATAAGGAGAACAAGTGGCGATTCAATTCCCCCTCAGGTCCAGCCCCTTCCCTGGAGCCCCCCTCTCAGCACTGGCTGCACTCTGCTTATGAAAATGTACCTCAGAGTTGTTCTCGGCCTTGGTTCCCAGGAAGAACTGAGATAGGACAGGGCCTTTCAACCCCCTGGGGCTTGGAGCTCTGGAATTTGTTTTGTCTTTCTGCTTAGGGAAAGGCTATGGAAAGGTACTGGAAAAACTAGCTATTAATATAGTAGGCTACAGAGCCAGAAAAATATGTGCAGAGAGTACAGAGAACATATAAAAGAAAAAAGGAAGAAACCAAACGGCATCACCGGGAGCAGAGTGCCTTAGGGCCGGGACACAAAAAGTGTCCCTTTTCTCTGAGAAAGAGAACTCTGCCCCCCAGTTTCTTGATGTCAGTTTGGAGGAGGGTTTTGGCCCTGAAAGGGCAGCCAGCGTCCTTGTTGGTGGCAGCTTGGTTCTGCGAGGAATCTTAATCCATGCGGAATTTCAGCATGCGGCTGTCAACTCCCAGATATGTGGCCTTCGATTCAAACAATGGCGCTTTTCCATTTGAAAGAAAACTCAGTCCCCCAGATGCATGATGCCAGTTTTTAGGAGCCATTTAGCTCTACAATTGCAGCCAGAGTTCTAGTTGATGGCAGCT
>JAVTVJ010004511.1:0-22965 GCA_034509425.1 Eopsaltria australis | reverse complement strand
TGTCCCGGCCCGAAGGCACTGTGCTCCCGGACGCCACCTGAAATGCCGCACGGATCAAGATCCTTCTCAGAACCAAGATGCCATCAACTAGAACCCTGGCTACAATTGTAGGGCTAAATGCCTCCTTAAAACTGGCATCAGGGATCTGGGGGCTGAGTTTTCTTTCACGTGGAAAAGCACCATCGTTCGTATCGAAGGCCCCATGTCTGGGAGTTGACTGCTGCCTGCTGAAATTCCGCATGGATTAAGATACCTCACAGACACAAGCTGCCACCGACAAGGACCCTGGCGGCCCTTGCAGGGCCAAAACCCCCCTCCAAACTGACAACAAGAAACTGTGGGTCAGAGTTCTCTTTCTCAGAGAAAAGGGACACTTTTTGTGTCCCGGCCCTAAGGCACTCTGCTCCCTGATGCCACCTGAAATGCCGCACGGATCAAGATCCTTCCCAGAACCAAGCTGCCATCAACTAGAACTCTGGCTACAATTGTAGGGCTAAATGCCTCCTTAAAACTGGCATCAGGGATCTGGGGGACTGAGTTTTCTTTCACGTCGAAAAGCACCATCGTTCGTATCGAAGGGCACATGTCTGGGAGTTGACTGCTGCCTGCTGAAATTCCGCATGGATTAAGATACCTCACAGACCCAAGCTGCCACGGCAGAGCCTTGGCTTCCCTTGCAGCGGCCAAAACCCCCCTCCAAACTGACATCATGAAACTGTGGTCAGAGTTCTCTTTCTCGAAGAAAGACACATTTGTGTTGTCCGCCCTAGGCACTCTGCTCCCTGATGCCACCTGAAATTCCGTGTGGATCAAGATTCCTCGCTGACGCAAGCTGCCATCAACCAGGACTCTGGCTGCAATTGTAGGGCTAAAACCCTCCACCAAACCGGCATCATGGATCTGGGCGCCTAAGTTTTCTTTTGCGTGGAAAAGTGCCATCATTTGTATCGTAGGCCCCATGTCTGGGAGTCGACTGCTGCCTGTTCAAATTCCGCACGAATCAAGATTCCTCGCAGACGCAAGCTGCCACCGACAAGGACTCTGGCCGCCCTGGCAGGGCCAAAACACTCCTCCAAACTGAAATCAAGAAACTGGAGGGCAGAGTTCTCTTTCACAGAGAAAAGGGACGCTTTTTGTGTCCCGGCCCTAAGGCACTCTGCTCCCTGATGCCACCTGAAATTCCGTATGGATCAAGATTCCTCGCTGACGCAAGCTGCCATCAACCAGGACTCTGGCTGCATTTGTAGGGCTAAAACCCTCCACCAAACCGGCATCATGGATCTGGGGGGCTGAGTTTTCTTTCACGTGGAATAGAACCATCGTTTGTATCGTAGGCCCCATGTCTGGGAGGCGACTGCCGCCTGCTAAAATTCCGCACGGAGGTGGATTCCTCGCAGACCCAAGCTGCCACCGACAAGGATTCTGGCTGCCCTCGCCAGGCCAAAACCCTCCTCCAAACTGACATCAAGAAACTGGGGGGCAGAGTTCTCCTTCTCAGAGAAAAGGGACACTTTTTGTGTCCCGGCCCTAAGGCACTGTGCTCCCGGACGCCACCTGAAATGCCGCACGGATCAAGATCCTTTCCAGGACCAAGATGCCATCAACTAGAACTCTGGCTACAATTGTAGGGCTAAATGCCTCCTTAAAACTGGCATCATGGATCTGGGGGACTGAGTTTTCTTTCACGTGGTAAAGCACCATCGTTTTTATCGTAGGCCCCAGGTCTGGGAGACAACTGCTGCCTGCTCAAATTCCGCATGGATCAAGAATCCTCGAAGATCCAAGGTGTCACCGACAAGGACCCTGGCTGCCCTTGCAGGGCCAAAACCCTCCTCCAAACTGACATCAAGAAACTGGGGAGCATGGTTCTCTTTCTCAGAGAAAAGGGAGACATTTTGTGTCCCGGCCCTAAGGCACTCTGCTCCCTGATGCCACCTGAGATACCGTATGGATCAAGACTCCTCGCTGACGCAAGCTGCCATCAACCAGGACTCTGGCTGCATTTGTAGGGCTAAAACCCTCCACCAAACCGGCATCATGGATCTGGGGGTTGAGTTTTCTCTCACGTGGAAAAGCACCATCATTCGTATCGTAGGCCCCATGTCTGGGAGTCGACTGCCGCCTGCTCAAATTCCGCACGAATCAAGATTCCTCGCAGACCCAAGCTGCCACGGACAAGGACTCTGGCTGCCCTTGCAGGGCCAAAACCCTCCTCCAAACTGACATCAAGAAAGTGGGGGCCAGAGTTCTCTTTCTCAGAGAAAAGGGACAGATTTTGTGTCCCGGCCCGAAGGCACTGTGCCCCCGGACGCCACCTGAAATGCCGCACGGATCAAGATCCTTCCCAGAACCAAGCTGCCATCAACTAGAACCCTGGCTACAATTGTAGGGCTAAATGCCTCCTTAAAACTGGCATCATGGATCTGGGGGCCTAAGTTTTCTTTCACGTGGAATTGAACCATCGTTTGTATCGTAGGCCCCATGTCTGGGAGTCAACTGCCGCCTGCTCAAATTCCGCACGAATCAAGATTCCTCGCAAACCCAAACTGCCACCGACAAGGACTCTGGCTGCCCTTGCAGGGCCAAAACCCTTCTCCAAACTGACATCAAGAAAGTGGGGGTCAGAGTTCTCTTTCTCAGAGAAAAGGGACACTTTTTGTGTCCCGGCCCTAAGGCACTCTGCTCCCTGATGCCACCTGAAATTCCGTATGGATCAAGATTCCTCGCTGACGAAAGATGCCATCAACCAGGACTCGGGCTGCATTTGTAGGGCTAAAACTATTCACCAAACCGGCATCATGGATCTGGGGGCCTAAGTTTTCTTTTGCGTGGAAAAGTGCCATCATTTGTATCGTAGGCCCCATGTCTGGGAGTCGACTGCTGCCTGTTCAAATTCCGCACGGAGGTGGATTCCTCGCAGACCCAAGCTGCCACCGACAAGGACTCTGGCCGCCCTTGCAGGGCCAAAACCTTCCTCAAAACTGACATCAAGAAACTGGAGGGAAGAGTTCACTTTCTCAGAGAAAAGGGACACTTTTTGTGTCCCGGCCCTAAGGCACTGTGCTCCCGGACGCCACCTGAAATGACGCACGGATCAAGATCCTTCCCAAAACCAAGCTGCCATCAACTAGAACCCTGCCTATGATAGGAGGGCTAAATGCCTCCTTAAAACTGGAATCATGGATCTGGGGGACTGAGTTTACTTTCACGTCGAAAAGCGCCATCGTTCGTATCGAAGGCCCCATGTCTGGGAGTTGACTGCTGCCTGCTGAAATTCCGCATGTATTAAGATACCTCACAGAGGAAAGCTGCCACCGGCAAGGACCTTGGCTGCCCTTGAAGGGCCAAAACCCCCCTCCAAACTGACATCATGAAACTGGGGGTCAGAGTTCTCTTTCTCAGAGAAAAGGGACACTTTTTGTGTCCCGGCCCTAAGGCACTCTGCTCCCTGCTTCCTCCTGAGAATCCGTATGGATCAAGATCCTCGCTTGATGCAAGCTCCATCAACCAGACTTGCTGGCTGCATTTGTGCGGACTAAAACCTCCACCAAACCGGCATCATGATCTGGTAGGGCCTAAGTTTTCTTTCACGGGAAAGAACCATCGTTTGTATTTACCGTAGCGCCCGCTGTCTGGCGAGTCGACTGCCGCCCTGCTCTCAAATTCCGCCTGTGAGTGGCATTCCTCGCAGACCCAAGCTGCCAGAATAAAGAGCCCTGGCTGCCCTTGCAGGGCCAAAACCCTCCTCCAAACTGACATCAAGAAACTGGGGGGCAGAGTTCTCTTTCTCAGAGAAAAGGGACACATTTTGTTTGTCGGCCCGAAGGCACTGTGCTCCCGGACGCCACCTGAAATGCCGCACGGATCAAGATCCTTCTCAGAACCAAGATGCCATCAACTAGAACCCTGGCTACAATTGTAGGGCTAAATGCCTCCTTAAAACTGGCATCAGGGATCTGGGGGCTGAGTTTTCTTTCACGTGGAAAAGCACCATCGTTCGTATCGAAGGCCCCATGTCTGGGAGTTGACTGCTGCCTGCTGAAATTCCGCATGGATTAAGATACCTCACAGACACAAGCTGCCACCGACAAGGACCCTGGCGGCCCTTGCAGGGCCAAAACCCCCCTCCAAACTGACAACAAGAAACTGTGGGTCAGAGTTCTCTTTCTCAGAGAAAAGGGACACTTTTTGTGTCCCGGCCCTAAGGCACTCTGCTCCCTGATGCCACCTGAAATGCCGCACGGATCAAGATCCTTCCCAGAACCAAGCTGCCATCAACTAGAACTCTGGCTACAATTGTAGGGCTAAATGCCTCCTTAAAACTGGCATCAGGGATCTGGGGGACTGAGTTTTCTTTCACGTCGAAAAGCACCATCGTTCGTATCGAAGGGCCCATGTCTGGGAGTCGACTGCTGCCTGCTGAAATTTCGCATGGATTAAGATACCTCACAGACCCAAGCTGCCACCGGCAAGGACCTTGGCTTCCCTTGCAGGGCCAAAACCCCCCTCCAAACTGACATCATGAAACTGGGGGTCAGAGTTCTCTTTCTCAGAGAAAAGGGACACATTTTGTGTCCCGGCCCTAAGGCACTCTGCTCCCTGATGCCACCTGAAATTCCGTGTGGATCAAGATTCCTCGCTGACGCAAGCTGCCATCAACCAGGACTCTGGCTGCAATTGTAGGGCTAAAACCCTCCACCAAACCGGCATCATGGATCTGGGCGCCTAAGTTTTCTTTTGCGTGGAAAAGTGCCATCATTTGTATCGTAGGCCCCATGTCTGGGAGTCGACTGCTGCCTGTTCAAATTCCGCACGAATCAAGATTCCTCGCAGACGCAAGCTGCCACCGACAAGGACTCTGGCCGCCCTGGCAGGGCCAAAACACTCCTCCAAACTGAAATCAAGAAACTGGAGGGCAGAGTTCTCTTTCACAGAGAAAAGGGACGCTTTTTGTGTCCCGGCCCTAAGGCACTCTGCTCCCTGATGCCACCTGAAATTCCGTATGGATCAAGATTCCTCGCTGACGCAAGCTGCCATCAACCAGGACTCTGGCTGCATTTGTAGGGCTAAAACCCTCCACCAAACCGGCATCATGGATCTGGGGGGCTGAGTTTTCTTTCACGTGGAATAGAACCATCGTTTGTATCGTAGGCCCCATGTCTGGGAGGCGACTGCCGCCTGCTAAAATTCCGCACGGAGGTGGATTCCTCGCAGACCCAAGCTGCCACCGACAAGGATTCTGGCTGCCCTCGCCAGGCCAAAACCCTCCTCCAAACTGACATCAAGAAACTGGGGGGCAGAGTTCTCCTTCTCAGAGAAAAGGGACACTTTTTGTGTCCCGGCCCTAAGGCACTGTGCTCCCGGACGCCACCTGAAATGCCGCACGGATCAAGATCCTTTCCAGGACCAAGATGCCATCAACTAGAACTCTGGCTACAATTGTAGGGCTAAATGCCTCCTTAAAACTGGCATCATGGATCTGGGGGACTGAGTTTTCTTTCACGTGGTAAAGCACCATCGTTTTTATCGTAGGCCCCAGGTCTGGGAGACAACTGCTGCCTGCTCAAATTCCGCATGGATCAAGAATCCTCGAAGATCCAAGGTGTCACCGACAAGGACCCTGGCTGCCCTTGCAGGGCCAAAACCCTCCTCCAAACTGACATCAAGAAACTGGGGAGCATGGTTCTCTTTCTCAGAGAAAAGGGAGACATTTTGTGTCCCGGCCCTAAGGCACTCTGCTCCCTGATGCCACCTGAGATACCGTATGGATCAAGACTCCTCGCTGACGCAAGCTGCCATCAACCAGGACTCGGGCTGCATTTGTAGGGCTAAAACCCTCCACCAAACTGGCATCATGGATCTTGGGGCCTAAGTTTTCTTTTGCGTGGAAAAGTGCCATCATTTGTATCGTAGGCCCCATGTCCGGGAGTCGACTGCTGCCTCTTCAAATTCCGCACGGAGGTGGATTCCTCGAAGACCCAAGCTGACACCGACAAGGACTCTGGCTGCCCTTGCAGGGCCAAAACCCTCCTCCAAACTGACATCAAGAAAGTGGGGGCCAGAGTTCTCTTTCTCAGAGAAAAGGGACAGATTTTGTGTCCCGGCCCTAAGGCACTGTGCCCCCGGACGCCACCTGAAATGCCGCACGGATCAAGATCCTTCCCAGAACCAAGCTGCCATCAACTAGAACCCTGGCTACAATTGTAGGGCTAAATGCCTCCTTAAAACTGGCATCATGGATCTGGGGGCCTAAGTTTTCTTTCACGTGGAATTGAACCATCGTTTGTATCGTAGGCCCCATGTCTGGGAGTCAACTGCCGCCTGCTCAAATTCCGCACGAATCAAGATTCCTCGCAAACCCAAACTGCCACCGACAAGGACTCTGGCTGCCCTTGCAGGGCCAAAACCCTCCTCCAAACTGACATCAAGAAAGTGGGGGTCAGAGTTCTCTTTCTCAGAGAAAA
Organism: Eopsaltria australis; assembly: GCA_034509425.1. Lineage (NCBI taxonomy): Eukaryota > Metazoa > Chordata > Aves > Passeriformes > Petroicidae > Eopsaltria > Eopsaltria australis. The sequence continues at coordinate 16,501 of JAVTVJ010004511.1, read as the reverse complement.
GGGACACTTTTTGTGTCCCGGCCCTAAGGCACTGTGCTCCCGGACGCCACCTGAAATTCCGTTTGGATCAAGATTCTTCGCTGACGCAAGCTGCCATCAACAAGGACTCTGGTTGCATTTGTAGGGCTAAAACCCTCCACCAAACCGACATCATGGATCTGGGGGCCTAAGTTTTCTTTCACGTGGAAAAGTGCCATCATTTGTATCGCAGGCCCCCTGTCTGGGAGTCGACTGCCGCCTCTTCAAATTCCGCATGGAGCAAGATCCCTCACAGACCCAAGCTGCCACCGAGAAGGACCCTGGCTGCCCTTGCAGGGCCAAAACCCTCCTCCAAACTGACGTCAGGAAACTGGGGGGCAGAGTTCTCTTTCTCAGAGAAAAAGGGACACTTTTTGTGTCCCGGCCCTAAGGCACTCTGCTCCCGGACGCCACCTGAAATGACGCATGGATCAAGATCCTTCCCAGACCCAAGCTGCCATCAACTAGAACTCTGGCTGCAATTGTAGGGCTAAATGCCTCCTAAAAACTGGCATCATGCATCTGGGGGACTGAGTTTTCTTTCACATGGAAAAGCGCCATTGTTTGCATCGAAGGCCACATATCTGGGAGTTGACAGCCGCATGCTGAAATTCCGCATGTATTAAGATTCCTCGCAGACCCAAGCTGCCACCGACAAGGACCCTGGCTGCCCTTGCAGGGCCAAAACCCTCCTCCAAACTGACATCATGAAACTGGGGGGCAGAGTTCTCTTTCTCAGAGAAAAGGGACACTTTTTGTGTCCCGGCCCTAAGGCACTCTGCTCCCTGATGCCACCTGAAATTCCGTATGGATCAAGATTCCTCGCTGATGCAAGCTGCCATCAACCAGGACTCGGGCTGCATTTGTGGGACTAAAACCCTCCACCAAACCGGCATCATGGATCTGGGGGCCTAAGTTTTCTTTCACGTGGAATAGAACCATCGTTTGTATCGTAGGCCCGCTGTCTGGGAGTCGACTGCCGCCTGCTCAAATTCCGCTGGGAGGTGGATTCCTCGCAGACCCAAGCTGCCACGGACAAGGACCCTGGCCGCCCTTGCAGGGCCAAAACCCTCCTCCAAACTGACATCATGAAACTGGAGGGCAGACTTCTCTTTCTCAGAGAAAAGGACACATTTTGTGTCCCGGCCCGAAGGCACTGTGCTCCCGGACGCCACCTGAAATGCCGCACGGATCAAGATCCTTCTCAGAACCAAGATGCCATCAACTAGAACCCTGGCTACAATTGTAGGGCTAAATGCCTCCTTAAAACTGGCATCAGGGATCTGGGGCTGAGTTTTCTTTCACTGGAAAAGCAGCCATCGTTCGTATGAAGGCCATGTGCTGGAGTTGACTGCTGGCCTGCGAAATTCCGCATGATTAAGCTACCTCAGCAGCACAAGCTGCCACCGACAAGGGAGCCTGGGCGGCCCTTGCAGGGCCAAACCCCCTCCAACTGACAACAAGAAACTGTGGGTCAAGAGTTTCTCTTTCTCAGAGAAAGGGACACTTTTTGTGTCCGGCCTAAGGCCACTCTGCTCCCGGACGCCACCTGAAATGCCGCACGGATCAAGATCCTTCCCAGAACCAAGCTGCCATCAACTAGAACCCTGGCTACAATTGTAGGGCTAAATGCCTCCTTAAAACTGGCATCAGGGATCTGGGGGACTGAGTTTTCTTTCACGTCGAAAAGCACCATCGTTCGTATCGAAGGGCCCATGTCTGGGAGTTGACTGCTGCCTGCTGAAATTCCGCATGGATTAAGATACCTCACAGAGCCAAGCTGCCACCGGCAAGGACCTTGGCTTCCCTTGCAGGGCCAAAACCCCCCTCCAAACTGACATCATGAAACTGGGGGTCAGAGTTCTCTTTCTCAGAGAAAAGGGACACTTTTTGTGTCCCGGCCCTAAGGCACTGTGCTCCCTGATGCCACCTGAAATTCCGTATGGATCAAGATTCCTCGCTGACGCAAGCTGCCATCAACCAGGACTCTGGCTGCATTTGTAGGGCTAAAACCCTCAACCAAACCGGCATCATGGATCTGGGGGCCTAAGTTTTCTTTTGCGTGGAAAAGTGCCATCATTTGTATCGTAGGCCCCATGTCTGGGAGTCGAATGCTGCCTGTTCAAATTCCGCACGGAGGTGGATTCCTCGCAGACCCAAGCTGCCACCGACAAGGACTCTGGCCGCCCTGGCAGGGCCAAAACCCTCCTCCAAACTGACATCAAGAAACTGGAGGGCAGAGTTCTCTTTCTCAGAGAAAAGGGACACATTTTGTGTCCCGGCCCTAAGGCACTGTGCTCCCTGATGCCACCTGAGATTCCGTATGGATCAAGATTCCTCGCTGACGCAAGCTGCCATCAACCAGGACTCTGGCAGCATTTGTAGGGCTAAAACCCTCCACCAAACCGGCATCATGGATCTGGGGGGCTGAGTTTTCTTTCACGTGGAATAGAACCATCGTTTGTATCGTAGGCCCCATGTCTGGGAGGCGACTGCCGCCTGCTAAAATTCCGCACGGAGGTGGATTCCTCGCAGACCCAAGCTGCCACCGACAAGGATTCTGGCTGCCCTCGCCAGGCCAAAACCCTCCTCCAAACTGACATCAAGAAACTGGGGGGCAGAGTTCTCCTTCTCAGAGAAAAGGGACACTTTTTGTGTCCCGGCCCTAAGGCACTGTGCTCCCGGACGCCACCTGAAATGCCGCACGGATCAAGATCCTTTCCAGGACCAAGATGCCATCAACTAGAACTCTGGCTACAATTGTAGGGCTAAATGCCTCCTTAAAACTGGCATCATGGATCTGGGGGACTGAGTTTTCTTTCACGTGGTAAAGCACCATCGTTTTTATCGTAGGCCCCAGGTCTGGGAGACAACTGCTGCCTGCTCAAATTCCGCATGGATCAAGAATCCTCGAAGATCCAAGGTGTCACCGACAAGGACCCTGGCTGCCCTTGCAGGGCCAAAACCCTCCTCCAAACTGACATCAAGAAACTGGGGAGCATGGTTCTCTTTCTCAGAGAAAAGGGAGACATTTTGTGTCCCGGCCCTAAGGCACTCTGCTCCCTGATGCCACCTGAGATACCGTATGGATCAAGACTCCTCGCTGACGCAAGCTGCCATCAACCAGGACTCGGGCTGCATTTGTAGGGCTAAAACCCTCCACCAAACTGGCATCATGGATCTTGGGGCCTAAGTTTTCTTTTGCGTGGAAAAGTGCCATCATTTGTATCGTAGGCCCCATGTCCGGGAGTCGACTGCTGCCTCTTCAAATTCCGCACGGAGGTGGATTCCTCGAAGACCCAAGCTGACACCGACAAGGACTCTGGCTGCCCTTGCAGGGCCAAAACCCTCCTCCAAACTGACATCAAGAAACTTGGGGTCAGAGTTCTCTTTCTCAGAGAAAAGGGACACTTTTTGTGTCCCGGCCCTAAGGCACTGTGCTCCCTGATGCCACCTGAGATTCCGTATGGATCAAGACTCCTCGCTGACGCAAGCTGCCATCAACCAGGACTCTGGCTGCATTTGTAGGGCTAAAACCCTCCACCAAACTGGCATCATGGATCTTGGTGCCGAAGTTTTCTTTTACATGTGCAAAGATGCCATCATCTGTATCGTTGGCCCGATGTCTGGAAGTCAACTGCCGCCTACTGAAATTCCGCACGGATCAAGATTCCTCCTGAAACCAAGGTGTCACCGACAAGGACTCGGGCCACCCTTGCAGGGACAAAACCCTCCTCCAAACTGACATCAAGAAACTGGGGGGCAGAGTTCTCTTTCTCAGAGAAAAGGACACTTTTTGTGTCCCGGCCCGAAGGCTCTGTGCTCCCGGACGCCACCTGAAATGCCGCACGGATCAAGATCCTTCCCAGAACCAAGCTGCCATCAACTAGAACTCTGGTTGCAATTGTGGGGCTAAATGCCTCCTTAAAACTGGCATCAGGGATCTGGGGGACTGAGTTTTCTTTCACGTGGAAAAGCACCATTGTTTGTATCAAAGGGCCCATGTCTGGGACTCGACTGCTGCCTGCTGAAATTCCGCATCGATTAAGATACCTCACAGACCCAAGCTGCCACCGGCAAGGACCCTGGCTGCCCTTGCAGGGCCAAAACCCCCCTCCAAACTGACATCATGAAACTGGGGGGCAGAGTTCTCTTTCTCAGAGAAAAGGGACACTTTTTGTGTCCAGGCCCGAAGGCACTCTGCTCCCTGATGCCACCTGAAATTCCGTATGGATCAAGATTCCTCGCTGACGCAAGCTGCCATCAACCAGGACTCTGGCTGCATTTGTAGGGCTAAAACCCTCCACCAAACTGGCATCATGAATCTGGGGGCCTGAGTTTTCTTTTGCGTGGAAAATTGCCATCATTTGTATCGTAGGCCCCATGTCTGGGAGTTGACTGCTGCCTCCTGAAATTCCACACGGATCAAGATTCCTCGCAGACCCAAGCTGCCACCGACCAGGACTCTGGCCGCCCTTGCAGGGCCAAAACCCTCCTCCAAACTGACATCATGAAACTGGGGGTCAGAGTTCTCTTTCTCAGAGAAAAGGGACACATTTTGTGTCCCGGCCCTAAGGCACTCTGCTCCCTGATGCCACCTGAAATTCCATATGGATCAAGATTCCTCGCTGATGCAAGCTGCCATCAACCAGGACTCTGGTTGCATTTGTAGGGCTAAAACCCTCCACCAAACCGGCATCATGGATCTGGGGGTTGAGTTTTCTCTCACGTGGAAAAGCACCATCGTTCGTATCGTAGGCCCCATATCTGGGAGTCGACTGCCGCCTGCTCAAATTCCGCACGAATCAAGATTCCTCACAGACCCAAGCTGCCACCGACAAGGACTCTGGCCGCCCTTGCAGGGCCAAAACCCTTCTCCAAACTAACATCAAGAAACTGGGGGGCAGAGTTCTCTTTCTCAGAGAAAAGGGACAGATTTTGTGTCCCGGCGCTAAGGCACTGTGCTCCCGGACGCCACCTGAAATGCCGCACGGATCAAGATCCTTCCCAGAACCAAGCTGCCATCAACTAGAACCCTGGCTACAATTGTAGGGCTAAATGCCTCCTTAAAACTGGCATCAGGGATCTGGGGGACTGAGTTTTCTTTCACGTCGAAAAGCACCATCGTTCGTATCGAAGGGCCCATGTCTGGGAGTTGACTGCTGCCTGCTGAAATTCCGCATGGATTAAGATACCTCACAGACCCAAGCTGCCACCGGCAAGGACCTTGGCTGCCCTTGCAGGGCCAAAACCCCCCTCCAAACTGACATCATGAAACTGGGGGTCAGAGTTCTCTTTCTCAGAGAAAAGGGACACTTTTTGTGTCCCGGCCCTAAGGCACTCTGCTCCCTGATGCCACCTGAAATTCCGTATGGATCAAGATTCCTCGCTGACGCAAGCTGCCATCAACCAGGACTCTGGCTGCATTTGTAGGGCTAAAACCCTCCACCAAACCGGCATCATGGATCTGGGGGCCTAAGTTTTCTTTCACGTGGAATTGAACCATCGTTTGTATCGTAGGCCCCATGTCTGGGAGTCAACTGCCGCCTGCTCAAATTCCGCACGAATCAAGATTCCTCGCAAATCCAAACTGCCACCGACAAGGACTCTGGCTGCCCTTGCAGGGCCAAAACCCTCCTCCAAACTGACATCAAGAAAGTGGGGGTCAGAGTTCTCTTTCTCAGAGAAAAGGGACACTTTTTGTGTCCCGGCCCTAAGGCACTCTGCTCCCTGATGCCACCTGAAATTCCGTATGGATCAAGATTCCTCGCTGACGAAAGATGCCATCAACCAGGACTCGGGCTGCATTTGTAGGGCTAAAACTATTCACCAAACCGGCATCATGAATCTGGGGGCCTAAGTTTTCTTTTGCGTGGAAAAGTGCCATCATTTGTATCGTAGGCCCCATGTCTGGGAGTCGACTGCTGCCTGTTCAAATTCTGCACGGAGGTGGATTCCTCGCAGACCCAAGCTGCCACCGACAAGGACTCTGGCCGCCCTTGCAGGGCCAAAACCTTCCTCAAAACTGACATCAAGAAACTGGATGGAAGAGTTCACTTTCTCAGAGAAAAGGGACACTTTTTGTGTCCCGGCCCGAAGGCACTGTGCTCCCGGACGCCACCTGAAATGCCGCACGGATCAAGATCCTTCCCAAAACCAAGCTGCCATCAACTAGAACCCTGGCTACAATTGTAGGGCTAAATGCCTCCTTAAAACTGGCATCAGGGATCTGGGGGACTGAGTTTTCTTTCACGTCGAAAAGCACCATCGTTTTAATCGTAGGCTCCAGGTCTGGGAGACAACTGCCGCCTGCGCAAATTCCGCATGGATCAAGAATCCTCGAAGACCCAAGGTGTCACCGACAAGGACCTTGGCTGCCCTTGCAGGGCCAAAACCCTCCTCCAAACTGACATCAAGAAACTGGGGGGCAGAGTTCCCTCTCTCCTTGAAAAGGGACACTTTTTGTGTCCCGGCCCTAAGGCGCTCTGCTCCCTGATGCCACCTGAAATTTTGTATGGATCAAGATTCCTCGCTGACGCAAGCTGCCATCAACCAGGACTCTGGCTGCATTTGTAGGGCTAAAACCCTCCACCAAACTGGCATCATAGATCTTGGGGCCTAAATTTCCTTTTGCGTGGAAAAGTGCCACCATTTGTATCGTAGGCCCCATGTCCGGGAGTCGACTGCTGCCTCTTCAAATTCCGCACGGAGGTGGATTCCTCGAAGACCCAAGCTGACACCGACAAGGACTCTGGCTGCCCTTGCAGGGCCAAAACCCTCCTCCAAACTGACATCAAGAAACTTGGGGTCAGAGTTCTCTTTCTCAGAGAAAAGGGACACATTTTGTGTCCCGGCCCTAAGGCACTCTGCTCCCTGATGCCACCTGAGATTCCGTATGGATCAAGACTCCTCGCTGACGCAAGCTGCCATCAACCAGGACTCGGGCTGCATTTGTAGGGCTAAAACCCTCCACCAAACTGGCATCATGGATCTTGGTGCCTAAGTTTTCTTTTACATGTGCAAAGATGCCATCATTTGTATCGTTGGCCCCATGTCTGGAAGTCAACTGCCGCCTACAGAAATTCCACACGGATCAAGATTCCTCCTGAAACCAAGGTGTCACCGACAAGGACTCGGGCCACCCTTGCAGGGACAAAACCCTCCTCCAAACTGACATCAAGAAACTGTGGGTCAGAGTTCTCTTTCTCAGAGAAAAGGGCACATTTTGTGTCCCGGCCCTAAGGCTCTGTGCTCCCGGACGCCACCTGAAATGCCGCACGGATCAAGATCCTTCCCAGAACCAAGCTGCCATCAACTAGAACTCTGGTTGCAATTGTAGGGCTAAATGCCTCCTTAAAACTGGCATCAGGGATCTGGGGGACTGAGTTTTCTTTCACGTGGAAAAGCACCATTGTTTGTATCAAAGGCCCCATGTCTGGGAGTTGACTGCCGCCTGCTGAAATTCCGCACGGGTGAAGATTCCTCGCAGACCCAAGCTGACACCGACAAGGACTCTGGCCACCCTTGCAGGGCCAAAACCCTCCTCCAAACTGACATCAAGAAACTGGAGGTCAGAGTTCTCTTTCTCAGAGAAAAGGGACACATTTTGTGTCCTGGTCCTAAGGCTCTGTGCTCCCAGACGCCACCTGAAATGCCACACAGATCAAGATCCTTTCCTGAACCAAGCTGCCATCAAGTAGAACCCTGGCTACGATTAAAGGGCTATATGCCTTCTTAAAATTGGCATCAGGGATCTGGGGGACTGAGTTTTCTTTCACGTCGAAAAGCACCATTGTTTGCATCGAAGGCCCTATGTCTGGGAGTTGACTGCTGCCTGCTGAAATTCCGCCTGTATTAAGATACCTCGCAGACCCAATCTGCCGCCGACAAGGACTCTGGCTGCCCTTGCAGGGCCAAAACCCTCCTCCAAACTGACATCAAGAAACTGGGGGGCAGAGTTCCCTTTCTCAGAGAAAAGGGACACTTTTTGTGTCCAGGCGCTAAGTCACTGTGCTCCCTGATGCCACCTGAAATTCGGTATGGATCAAGACTCCTCGCTGACGCAAGCTGCCATCAACCAGGACTCGGGCTGCAATTGTAGGGCTAAAATCCTCCACCAAACTGGCATCATGGGTCTGGGGGCCTAAGTGTTCTTACATGTGCAAACATGCCATCATTTGTATCGCAGGCCCCATGTCTGGGAGTAGACTGCCGCCTCTTCAAATTCTGCATGGAGCAAGGTTCCTCGCAAAACCAAGGTGTCACCGAAAAGGACTCTGGCCGCCCTTGCCGGGCCAAAACCCTCCTCCAAACTGACATCAAGAAACTGGGGGTCAGAGTTCCCTCTCTCGTTTAAAAGGACACTTTTTGTGTCCTGGCCCTAAGGCACTCTGCTCCCGGACGCCACCTGAAATGCCGCACGGATCAAGATCCTTAGCAGAACCAAGGTGTCTCAACTAGAACTCTGGTTTCAATTGTTGGGCTAAATGCCTCCTTAAAACCGGCATCAGGGATCTAGGGGACTGAGTTTTCTTTCATGTGGAAAAGCACCATCGTTTGCATCGAAGGCCCCATGTCTGGGAGTCGACTGCCGCCTGCTCAAATTCCGCACGGGTGAATAATCCTCACAGACTCGAGGTGTCACCGTCAGGGACCCTGGCTGCCCTTGCAGGGCCAAAACCCTCCTCCAAACTGACATCAAGAACGTGGGGGCAGAGTTCTCCTTCTCAGAGAAAAGGGACACTTTTAGTGTCCCGGCCCTAAGGCACTCTGCTCCCTGAGGCCACGTGAAATTCCATATGGATCAAGATTCCTCGCTGACGCAAGTTTCCATCAAGGAGGACTCGGGCTGCATTTGTAGGGCTAAAACCCTCCAGCAAACCGGCATCATGGATCTGGGGGCCTAAGTTTTTTTCACGTGGAAAAGCGCCATCGTATTTATCGTAGGCCCCATGTCTGGGAGTCGACTGCCGCCTGCTCAAATTCCGCACGGATCAAGAATCCTCGAAGACCCAAGCTGCCACCGACAAGGACCCTTGCTGCCCTTGCAGGGCCAAAACCCTCCTCCAAACTGACATCAAGAAACTGGGGGGCAGAGTTCCCTCTCTCCTTGAAAAGGGACACTTTTTGTGTCCCGGCCCTAAGGCACTCTGCTCCCTGATGCCACCTGAAATTCCGTATGGATCAAGATTCCTCGCTGACGCAAGATGCCATCAACCAGGACTCGGGCTGCATTTGTAGGGCTAAAACCCTCCACCAAAGTTGCATCATGAATCTGGGGGCCTAAATTTTCTTTTGCGTGGAAAAGTGCCATCATTTGTATCGTAGGCCCCATGTCTGGGAGTCGACTGCTGCCGGTTCAAATTCCGCACGGAGGTGGATTCCTCGAAGACCCAAGCTGACACCGACAAGGACTCTGGCTGCCCTTGCAGGGCCAAAACCCTCCTCCAAACTGACATCAAGAAACTTGGGGCCAGAGTTCTCTTTCTCAGAGAAAAGGGACACATTTTGTGTCCCGGCCCTAAGGCAATGTGCTCCAGGACGCCACCTGAAATGCCGCACGGATCAAGATCCTTCCCTGAACCAAGCTGCCATCAACTAGAACCCTGGCTACGATTTAAGGGCTATATGCCTCCTTAAAATTGGCATCAGGGATCTGGGGGACTGAGTTTTCTTTCACGTCGAAAAGCACCATTGTTTGCATCGAAGGCCCTATGTCTAGGAGTTGACTGCCGCCTGCTGAAGTTCCGCATGGATTAAGATACCTCGCAGAGCCAAGCTGCCACCAACAAGGACCCTGGCTGCCCTTGCAGGGCCAAAACCCTCCTCCAAACTGACATCAAGAAAGTGGGGGGCAGAGTTTCCTTTCTCGTTTAAAAGGGACAATTTTTGTGTCCCGGCCCTAAGGCACTGTGCTCCCTGAGGCCACCTGAAATTCCGTATGGATCAAGATTCCTCGCTGACGCAAGCTGCCATCAACCAGGACTCTGGCTGCATTTGTAGGGCTAAAACCCCCCACCAAACCGGCATCATGGATCTGGGGGCCTGCGTTTTCTTTCACGTGGAAAAGCGCCATCGTATTTATCGTAGGCCCCATGTCTGGGAGTCGACTGCCGCCTGCTCAAATTCCGCACGGATCAAGATTCCTCGCAAACCCAAGCTGCCACTGACAAGGACTCTGGCCACCCTCCTCCAAACTGACATCAAGAAACTGTGGGTCAGAGTTCTCTTTCTCAGAGAAAAGGGACACATTTTGTGTCCTGGCGCTAAGGCACTGTGCTCCAGGACGCCACCTGAAATGCCGCACGGATCAAGATCCTTCCCAGAACCAAGCTGCCTTCAACTAGAACCCTGACTACGATTGTAGGGCTAAATGCCTCCTTAAAACTGGCATCATGGATCTGGGGGACTGAGTTTTCTGTCACGTCGAAAAGCACCATCGTTCGTATCGAAAGCCACATGTCTGGGAGATGACTGCTGCCTGCTGAAATTCCGCATGGATTAAGACACCTACAGATCCAAGCTGCCACCGGCAAGGACCCTGGCTGCCCTTGCAGGGCAAAAACCCTCCTCCAAAGTGACATCAAGAAAGCGGGGGTCAGAGTTCTCTTTCTCAGAGAAAAGGGACACTTTTTGTGTCCCAGCCCGAAGGCACTGTGCTCCCGGATGCCACCTGAAATGCCACACGGATCAAGATCCTTCCCAGAACCAAGCTGCCTTCAACTAGAACCCTGACTACGATTGTAGGGCTAAATGCCTCCTTAAAACTGGCATCATGGTTCTGGGGGACTGAGTTTTCTTTCACGTCGAAAAGCACCATCGTTCGTATCGAAGGCCCTATATCTGGGAGTTGACTGCTGCCTGCTGAAATTCCGCATGGATTAAGATACCTACAGACCCAAGCTGCCACTGGCAAGGACCCTGGCTGCCCTTGAAGGGCCAAAACCCTCCTCCAAACTGACATCAAGAAAGCGGGGGTCAGAGTTCTCTTTCTCAGAGAAAAGGGACACTTTTTGTGTCCCAGCCCGAAGGCACTGTGCTCCCGGACGCCACCTGAAATGCCGCACGGATCAAGATCCTTCCCAGAACCAAGCTGCCATCAACTAGAATCCTGGCTACAATTGTAGGGCTAAATGTCTCCTTAAAACTGGCATCAGGGACCTGGGGGACTGAGTTTTCTTTCACGTCGAAAAGCACCATCGTTGGTATCGAAGGCCCCATGTCTGGGAGTTGACTGCCGCCTGCTGAAATTCCGCACGGGTGAAGATTCCTCGCAGACCCAAACTGACACTGACAAGGACTCTGGCCACCCTTGCAGGGCCAAAACCCTCCTCCAAACTGACATAAAGAAACTGGAGGTCAGAGTTCTCTTTCTCAGGGAAAAGGGACACATTTTGTGTCCCGGCCCTAAAGCACTGTGCTCCAGGACGCCACCTGAAATGCCGCACGTATCAAGATCCTTCCCAGAACCAAGCTGCCATCAACTAGAAACCTGGCTACAATTGTAGGGCTAAATGTCTCCTTAAAACTGGCATCATGGATCTGGGGGACTGAGTTTTCTTTCACGTGGAAAAGCACCATCGTTCGTATCAAAGGGCCCATGTCTGGGAGTTGACTGCAGCCTGCTGAAATTCCGCATGGATTAAGATACCTCACAGACCCAAGCTGCCACAAACAACGGCCCTGGCTGCCCTTGCAGGGCCAAAACCCTCCTCCAAACTGACATCAAGAAAGTGGGGGTCAGAGTTCTCTTTCTCAGAGAAAAGGGACACTTTTTGTGTCCCGGCCCTAAGGCACTCTGCTCCCTGATGTTACCTGAAATTCCGTATGGATCAAGATTCCTCGCTGACGCAAGCTGCCATCAACTAGGACTCTGGCTGCATTTGTAGGGCTAAACCCCTCCACCAAGCCGACATCATGAAGCTGGGGGCCTAAGTTTTCTTTTGCGTGGAAAAGTGCCATCATTTGTATCGTAGGCCCCATGTCTGGGAGTCGACTGCCGCCTCCTCGAATTCCGCACGGAGGTGGATTCCTCGCAGACCCAAGCTGCCACCGACAAGGACTCTGGCCGCCCTTGCAGGGCCAAAACCCTCCTCCAAACTGACATCAAGAAACTGGGGGAAGAGTTCTCTTTCTCAGAGAAAAGGGACATTTTTGTGTCCCGGCGCTAAGGCACTGTGCTCTAGGACGCCACCTGAAATGCCGCACGGATCAAGATCCTTCCCAGACCCAAGCTGCCATCAACTAGAACCCTGGCTACGGTTGTAGGGCTAAATGCCTCATAAAAACTGGCATCATGGATCTGGGGGGACTGAGTTTTCTTTCACGTGGAAAAGCATCATCGTTCGTATCAAAGGCCCCATGTCTGGGAGTTGACTGCCGCCTACTCAAATTCCGCATGGATTAAGATACCTCACAGACCCAAGCTGCCACGGACAACGACCCTGGCTGCCCTTGCAGGGCCAAAACCCTCCTCCAAACTGACATCAAGAAAGTGGGGGTCAGAGTTCTCTTTCTCAGAGAAAAGGGACACATTTTGTGTCCGGCCATAAGGCACCTGTGCTCCCTGAATGCCAACTGAAATTCCGCACGAATCAAGAATCCTAGCAGACCCAAGCTGCCACCGACAAGGACCCTGCCGCCCTTGCAGGGCCAAACCCTCCTCCAAACTGACATCAGAAACTGGGGGGCAGAGTTCTCTTTCTCAGAGAAAAGGGACACATTTTGTGTCCCGGCGCTAAGGCACTGTGCTCCCGGACGCCACCTGAAATGCCGCACGGATGAAGATCCTTCCCAGAACCAAGCTGCCATCAACTAGAACCCTGGCTACAATTGTGGGGCTAAATGTCTCCTTAAAACTGACATCAGGGATCTGGGGGACTGAGTTTTGTTTCGCGTCGAAAAGCACCATCGTTCGTATCGAAGGGCCCATGTCTGGGAGTTGACTGCTGCCTGCTGAAATTCCGCATGGATTAAGATACCTCACAGAGTCAAGCTGCCACCGACAAGGACCCTGGCTGCCCTTGCAGGGCCAAAACCCTGCTCCAAACTGACATCATGAAACTGGGGGTCAGAGTTCTCTTTCTCAGAGAAAAGGGACACTTTTTGTGTCCCGGCCCTAAGGCACTCTGCTCCCTGATGCCACCAGAAATTCCGTATTAATCAAGATTCCTCGCTGACGCAAGCTGCCATCAACCAGTACTCTGGCTGCATTTGTAGGGCTAAAACCCTCCACCAAACCGGCATCATGGATCTGGGGGCCTAAGTTTTCTTTCACGTGGAAAAGTGCCATCGTATTTATCGTAGGCCCCATGTCTGGGAGTCGACGGCCGCCTGCTCAAATTCCGCATGGATGTGGATTCCTCGCAGAACCAAGCTGCCACCGACAAGGACTCTGGCAGCCCTCGCCAGGCCAAAACCCTCCTCCAAACTGACATCAAGAAACTGGGGGGCAGAGTTCTCTTTCTCAGAGAAAAGGGACACATTTTGTGTCCCGGCCCTAAGGCACTGTGCTCCCGGACGCCACCTGAAATGCCGCACGGATCAAGATCCTTCCCAGACCCAAGCTGCCATCAACTAGAACTCTGGCTACAATTGTAGAGCTAAATGCCTCCTTAAAACTGGCATCATGGATCTGGGGGACTGAGTTTTCTTTCACGTCGAAAAGCACCATCGTTTGTATCAAAGGCCCCATGTCTGGGAGTTGACTGCTGCCTGCTCAAATTCCGCATGGATTAAGATACCTCACAGAGCCAAGCTGCCACGGACAACGACCCTGGCTGCCCTTACAGGGCCAAAACCCTATTCCAAACTGACATCATGAAACTGGGGGGCAGAGTTCTCTTTCTCAGAGAAAAGGGACACATTTTGTGTCCCGACCCTAAGGCACTGTGCTCCCTGATGCCACCTGAAATTCCGTATGGATCAAGATTCCTCGCTGACGCAAGCTGCCATCAACCAGGACTCTGGCTGCATTTGTAGGGCTAAAACCCTCCACCAAACCGGCATCATGGATCTGGGGGCCTAAGTTTTCTTTTGCGTGGAAAAGCGCCATCGTGTTATTCGTAGGCCCCAAGTCTGGGAGTCGACTGCTGCCTGCTCAAATTCCGCTCGGAGGTGGATTCCTCGCAGACCCAAGCTGCCACCGACAAGGACTCTGGCCGCCCTTGCAGGGCCAAAACCCTCCTCCAAACTGACATCAAGAAACTGTGGGTCAGAGTTCTCTTTCTCAGAGAAAAGGGACACATTTTGTGTCCCGGCGCTAAGGCACTGTGCTCCCGGACGCCACCTGAAATGCCGCACGGATCAAGATCCTTCCCAGAACCAAGCTGCCATCAACTAGAACCCTGGCTACAATTTTAGGGCTAAATGCCTCCTTAAAACGGGAATCATGGATCTGGGGGCCTAAGTTTTCTTTCACGTGGAAAAGCACCATCGTTTGTATCGTAGGCCCCATGTCAGGGATTCAACTGCCGCCTGCTCAAATTCGGCACGAATCAAGATACCTCGCAAACCCAAGCTGCCACCGACAAGGACTCTGGCTGCCCTTGCAGGGCCAAAACCCTATTCCAAACTGATATCAAGAAAGTGGGGGTCAGAGTTCTATTTCTCAGAGGAAAGGGACACTTTTTGTGTCCTGGCCCGAAGGCACTGCGCTCCCGGACGCCACCTGAAATGCCGCACGGATCAAGATCCTTCCCAGAACCAAGCTGCCATCAACTAGAACCCTGGCTTCAATTGTAGGGCTAAATGCCTCCTTAAAACTGGCATCATGGATCTGGGGGCCTAAGTTTTCTTTCACGTGGAAAAGTGCCATCGTATTTATCGTAGGCCCAATGTCTGGGAGTCGACTGCCGCCTGCTCAAATTCCGCATGGATGTGGATTCCTCGCAGAACCAAGCTACCACCGACAAGGACTCTGGCAGCCCTCGCCAGGCCAAAACCCTCCTCCAAACTGACATCAAGAAATTGGGGGGCATAGTTCTCTTTCTCAGAGAAAAGGGACACATTTTGTGTCCCGGCCCTAAGGCACTGTGCTCCCGGACGCCACCTGAAATGCCGCACGGATCAAGATCCTTCCCAGAACCAAGCTGCCATCAACTAGAACCCTGGCTACAATTGTAGGGCTAAATGCCTCCTTAAAACTGGCATCAGGGATCTGGGGGACTGAGTTTTCTTTCACGTTGAAAAGCACCATCGTTCGTATCAAAGGCCCCATGTCTGGGAGTTGACTGCTGCCTGCTCAAATTCCGCATGGATTAAGATACCTCACAGACCCAAGCTGCCACGGACAACGACCCTGGCTGCCCTTGCAGGGCCAAAACCCTATTCCAAATTGACATCATGAAACTGGGGGTCAGAGTTCTCTTTCTCAGAGAAAAGGGACACATTTGGTGTCCCGGCCCTAAGGCACTCTGCTCCCTGATGCCACCTGAAATTCCGTATGGATCAAGATTCCTCATTGACGCAAGCTGCCATCAACCAGGACTCTGGCTGCATTTGTAGGGCTAAAACCCTCCACCAAACCGGCATCATGGATCTGGGGGCCTAAGTTTTCTTTTGCGTGAAAAGTGCCGTCATTTGTATCGTAGGCCCCATGTCTGGGAGTCGGCTGCTGGCTGTTCAAATTCCGCATGGATCAAGAATCCTCGCAGAGCCAAGATGACACCGACAAGGACTCTGGCCACCCTTGCAGGGCCATAACCTTCCTCAAAACTGACATCAAGAAACTGGAGGGCAGAGTTCTCTTTCTCAGAGAAAAGGGACACATTTTGTGTCCCGGCCCGAAGGCACTGTGCTCCCGGACGCCACCTGATATCTCGCACGGATGAAGATCCTTCCCAGACCCAAGCTGCCATCACCTAGAACCGTGGCTATGATTGTAGGGCTAAATGCCTCCTTAAAACTGGCATCATGGATCTGGGGGACTGAGTTTTCTTTCACGTCGAAAAGCACCATCGTTCGTATCAAAGTCCCCATGTCAGGGAGTCGACTGCTGCCTGCTGAAATTCCTCATGGATTAAGATACCTCACAGACCCAAGCTGCCACCGACAAGGACCCTGGCTGCCCTTGCAGGTCCAAAACCCTATTCCAAACTGACATCAAGAAACTGGGGGTCAGAGTTCTCTTTCTCAGAGAAAAGGGACACTTTTTGTGTCCTGACCCTAAGACACTCTGCTCCCTGATGCCACCTGAAATTCCGTGATCAAGATTCCTCGCTGACGCAAGCTGCCATCAACCAGGACTCTGGCTGCTTTTGTAGGGCTAAAACCCTCCACCAAACCGGCATCATGAATCTGGGGGCCTAAGTTTTTTTTCACGTGGAAAAGTGCCATCGTATTTATCGTAGGCCTCATGTCTGGGAGTCGACTGCCGCCTGCTGAAATTCCGCACAGACCAAGATTCCTCGCAGACCCATGCTGCCACCGACAAGGACTCTGGCCGCCCTTGCAGGGCCAAAACCTTCCTCAAAACTGACATCAA
>JAVTVJ010004510.1:0-12275 GCA_034509425.1 Eopsaltria australis | reverse complement strand
TTTGAATCAAAAGGGGCGTGGCCTAACACCAACATCCACACTCCAACCTCATTTGCGCATAGTCGGTGAATATTCATCATTTTTTTGCATAAATACAGGCGTGATTCAATTAAATCTTATTCATTCCCTTGCAATAAACTTCATTTGCATGAAAAGCAGAGTCCATCGGCGTTAATTAATCGCATTTCCATCATTTGCATCAAGTGTTTCCCCAAGCCCTTCAAAAGACCCAAAATGACCCAAACTTCCCCAAAAAGTCCCCAAAATGACCCAGAACTGCCCCACGTTTCCCCAAATCCCCCCAAACTGCCCCCAGATCCCCCTTTTCCCCCCTAAAAACCGCATTTTCCTCCATTTTCAGCCATCTTTTCCATATTTGCTCATTTTTCCCATCTAAGGCCGCCTCATTTGCATAGCGGCCGCGGCCCCGCCCCCCGGGGCGTGGCCTGACGGGCGACTCCTCCCCCAGCAGGCGGCGCATGCGCAGCTCCTGCTCGGCCTGGCTCTGGCCCGGCAGGCACTGAGACCTCCCGGCCACTAGGTGGCGCTAACGCAGTGGGTTTTGAGGCGATCTGAGGGCTTTGGGGGAAAATGTAGTGGATGATGGGGGTCCCAGGTAGAATATGGGGGATTGTGGGGTGAATTTGGTGGATTTTGGGGATCCCTGAGGGGTTTAGGGGCACCTTAAGTGGATTTTGGGGTGAATTTGGGGGATTGGGGCGGTCCCTGAGGCGGTTAGAAGGATCTGAGCAGGATTTTGGGGCGTGAATTTGGGGGGGTTTGGCTGACCATATTGCCCTGATTAGCATAAAGGGCTGTGGCACACCCAGTGATCACGGGGGCCTTGTTTGAATCAAAAGGGGCGTGCTAAACACCAAACATCCCACACTCCAACTCATTTGCGTATAGTCGGTGAATTATTTCATCATTTTTTGGCATAAATACAGGCGTGATTCAATTAAACTTATTCATTCCCTTGCCAATAAACTTCATTTGCATGAAAAGCAGAGTCCATCAGCGTTAATTAATCGCATTTCCATCATTTGCATCAAGTGTTTCCCCAAGCCCTCCAAAAGACCCAAAATGACCCAAAACTTCCCCAAAAAGTCCCCAAAATGACACAGAACTGCCCCAATTTTCCCCAAATCCTCCCAAACTTCCCCCAGATCCCCCGTTTCCCCCCTTAAAACCGCATTTTCCTCCATTTTCAGCCATCTTTTCCATAGTTGCTCATTTTTCCCATCTAAGGCCGCCTTATTTGCATAGCGTCCGCGGCCCCGCCCCCAGGGGCGTGGCCTAACGGGCGACTCCTCCCCCAGCAGGCGGCGCATGCGCAGCTCCTGCTCGGCCTGGCTCTAGCCCGGCAGGCACTGAGACCTCCCGCCCACTAGGTGGCGCTAACGCAGTGGGTTTTGAGGCGATCTGAGGGCTTTGGGGGGAAATGTAGGGGATGATGGGGGTCCCAGGTAGAATATGGGGGATTGTGGGGTGAATTTGGTGGATTTTGGGGATCCCTGAGGGGTTTAGGGGCCACCTGAAGTGGATTTTGGGGTGAATTTGGGGGATTTTGGGTGTCCCTGAGCGGTTTAGGGGGATCTGAAGTGGATTTTGGGGTGAATTTGGGGGATTTTGGGGGTCCCTGAGGTGTTTAGAAGGATCTGAGCCAGGATTTTGGGGTGCAAGTTGGGGGGTTTTGGGCTTGACCATATTTGTCCCCTGGAATTAGCATTAAAGGGCGTGGCCACACCCTAGTGATCACGCGGGCCTTGTTTGAATCAAAAGGCGTGGCCTAACACCAACATCACAACTCCAACCTCATTTGCGTATAGTCGCGTTGAATATTCATTCATTTTTTGGCATAAATACAGCGTGATGATTTCAATTAAATCTTATTCATTCCCTTGCAATAAAACATTCATTTGATGAAAAGCCAAGGAGGTTCCACAGGCTGTAATTAATCGCATTTCCATCATTTTTGCATCAAGTTGTTTCCCCAGCCCTCCAAAAGACCCAAAATGACCCCAAAACTTCCCCAAAAGTCCCCAAAATGACCCAGAACTGCCCCAATTTTCCCAAATCCCCCCAAACTGCCCCCAGATCCCCCTTTTCCCCCCTAAAAACCGCATTTTCCTCCATTTTCAGCCA
Organism: Eopsaltria australis; assembly: GCA_034509425.1. Lineage (NCBI taxonomy): Eukaryota > Metazoa > Chordata > Aves > Passeriformes > Petroicidae > Eopsaltria > Eopsaltria australis. Next base: position 10,130 of record JAVTVJ010004510.1, on the reverse strand, counting down.
TCTTTTCCATATTTGGTCATTTTTCCCATCTAAGGCCGCCTCATTTGCATAGCGGCCGCGGCCCCGCCCCCAGGGCCGTGGCCTGACGGGCGACTCCTCTCCCAGCAGGCGGCGCATGCGCAGCTCCTGCTCGGCCTGGCTCTAGCCCGCCAGGCACTGAGACCTCCCGGCCACTAGGTGGCGCTAACGCAGTGGGTTTTGAGGCGATCTGAGGGCTTTGGGGGAAAATGTAGGGGATGATGGGGGTCCCAGGTAGAATATGGGGGATTGTGGGGTGAATTTGGTGGATTTTGGGGATCCCTGAGGGGTTTAGGGGCACCTGAAGTGGATTTTGGCGTGAATTTGGGGGATTTTGGGTGTCCCTGAGCGGTTTAGGGGGATCTGAAGTGGATTTTGGGGTGAATTTGGGGGATTTTGGGGGTCCCTGAGGGGTTTAGAAGGATCTGAGCAGGATTTTGGGGTGAATTTGGGGGGTTTGGGCTGACCATATTTGTCCCTGATTAGCATAAAGGGCGTGGCCACACCCAGTGATCACGGGGCCTTGTTTGAATCAAAAGGGGCGTGGCCTAACACCAACATCCACACTCCAACCTCATTTGCGTATAGTCGGTGAATATTCATCATTTATTTGCATAAATACCGGCGTGATTCAATTAAATCTTATTCATTTCCCTGCAATAAACGTCATTTGCATGAAAAGCAGAGTCCATCAGCGTTAATTAATCGCATTTCCATCATTTGCATCAAGTGTTTCCCCAAGCCCTCCAAAAGACCCAAAATGACCCAAAACTTCCCCAAAAAGTCCCCAAAATGACCCAGAACTGCCCCAATTTTTCCCCAAATCCCCCCAAACTGCCCCCAGATCCCCCTTTTCCCCCCTAAAAACCGCATTTTCCTCCATTTCCAGCCATCTTTTCCATATTTGGTCATTTTTCCCATCTAAGGCCGCCTCATTTGCATAGCGGCCGCGGCCCCGCCCCCAGGGCCGTGGCCTGACGGGCGACTCCTCCCCCAGCAGGCGGCGCCTGCGCAGCTCCTGCTCGGCCTGGCTCTAGCCCGGCAGGCCCTGAGACCTCCCGGGCCACTAGGTTGGCGCTAACGCAGTGGGTTTTTGAGCGCATCTGAGGGCTATTGGGGGGAAATGTAGCGGGATGCATGGGGAGTCCCAGGTAGAATATGTGCGGGATTGTGGGTGAATTTGTGGATTTTGGGATCCCTGAGGCGTTTAGGGGCACTGAAAGTGATTTTGGGGTGAATTGGGGGGATTTGGGGTGTCCCTGAAGCCCGGTTTAGGGGGATCTGAAGTGGATTTTGGGGTGAATTGGGGGGATTTGGGGGGTCCCTGAGGGGTTTAGAAGGATCTGAGCAGGATTTCGGGGTGAATTTGGCGGATTTTGGGCTGACCATATTTGTTCCTCATTAGCATAAAGGGCGTGGCCACAGCCAGTGATCACGGGGCCTTGTTTGAATCAAAAGGGGCGTGGCCTAACACCAACATCCACACTCCAACCTCATTTGCGTCTAGTCAGTGAATATTCATCATTTATTTGCATAAATACAGGCGTGATTCAATTAAATCTTATTCATTCCCTTGCAATAAACTTCATTTGCATGAAAAGCAGAGTCCATCAGCGTTAATTAATCGCATTTCCATCATTTGCATCAAGTGTTTCCCCAAGCCCTCCAAAAGACCCAAAATGACCCAAAACTTCCCCAAAAAGTCCCCAAAAATGACCCAGAACTGCCCCAATTTTCCCCAAATCCCCCCAAACTGCCCCCAGATCCCCCTTTTCCCCCCTAAAAGCCGCATTTTCCTCCATTTTCAGCCATCTTTTCCATATTTGGTCATTTTTCCCATCTAAGGCCGCCTCATTTGCATAGCGGCCGCGGCCCCGCCCCCAGCGGGGCGTGCCTGACGGCGGCCGACTTTTCCTTCCCCCGGCAGGCCGCGCGCATGGGGAGCAGGCTTCCTGCTCGTCCTTGGCTCTAGCCCCGGCAGCGCACTTGAAGACCTTTCCCCGGGCCCACTTAATGGTGGCCGCTAACGCAGTGGGTTTGAGGCGATTCTGAGGTCTTGGGATGGTAGGGATGATGGGTCCCAGGTAGAATTTGGGTGTTTGTGGGGTGAATTTGGTGGATTTTGGGGATCCCTGAGGGGTTTAGGGGCACCTGAAGTGGATTTTGGGGTGAATTTGGGGGATTTTGGGTGTCCCTGAGCGGTTTAGGGGGATCTGAAGTGGATTTTGGAGTGAATTTGGGCGATTTTGGGGGTCCCTGAGGGGTTTAGAAGGATCTGAGCAGGATTTTGGGGTGAATTTAATGGGGATTTTGGGCTGACCATATTTGTCCCTGATTAGCATAAAGGGCGTGGCCACACCCAGTGATCACGGGGCCTTGTTTGAATCAAAAGGGGCGTGGCCTAACACCAACATCCACACTCAAACCTCATTTGCGTATAGTCGGTGAATATTCATCATTTTTTTGCATAAATACAGGCGTGATTCAATTAAATCTTATTCATTCCCTTGCAATAAACTTCATTTGCATGAAAAGCAGAGTCCATCAGCGTTAATTAATCGCATTTCCATCATTTGCATCAAGTGTTTCCCCAAGCCCTCCAAAAGACCCAAAATGACCCAAAACTTCCCCAAAAAGTCCCCAAAATGACCCAGAACTGCCCCCAATTTCCCCAAATCCCCCCAAACTGCCCCCAGATCCCCCTTTTCCCCCTTAAAAACCGCATTTTCCTCCATTTTCAGCCATCTTTTCCATAGTTGCTCATTTTTCCCATCTAAGGCCGCCTCATTTGCATAGCGGCCGCGGCCCCGCCCCCAGGGGCGTGGCCTGACGGTCGACTCCTCCCCCAGCAGGCGGCGCATGCGCAGCTCCTGCTCGGCCTGGCTCTAGCCCGGCAGGCACTGAGACCTCCCGGCCACTAGGTGGCGCTAACGCAGTGGTTTTTGAGGCAATCTAAGGGCTTTGGGGGAAATGTAGGATGTGGGTCGCAGAGCATATGGGGATTGTGGGGGAATTTGGGTGGATGTTTGGGATCCCTGAGGGTTTAGGCGCACAGTGGATTTGGGTGAATTTGAGATTTGTTACCTGAGCGGTTAGGGGGATCTGAGCAGGATTTTGGGGTTGAATTTAATGGGGGATTTTGGGCTGGACCATGTTTGTCCCTCATTAGCATAAGCGTGGCCACAGCCAGTGATCACGGGGCCTGTTTGAATCAAAAGGGCGTAGCCAACACCAACATCCTCATCCAACCTCATTGCGTCTAGTCGGTGAATATTCTACTTTTTTGCATAAATACAGGCGTATTCAATTAATCTTTATCATTCCCTTCAATAAACTTCTTGTATGAAGCAGAGTTCCATCAGCTGTTAATTAATCGGCGATTTCCATCATTTGCATCAAGTGTTTCCCCAAGCCCTCAAAAGACCCAAAATGACCCAAAACTCCCCAAAAGTTCCCCAAAATGACCCAGAACTGCCCCAATTTTCCCAAATCCCCCCAAACTGCCCCCAGATCCCCCTTTTCCCCCCTAAAAACCGCATTTTCCTCCATTTTCAGCCATCTTTTCCATATTTGGTCATTTTTCCCATCTAAGGCCGCCTCATTTGCATAGCGGCCGCGGCCCCGCCCCCAGGGGCGTGGCCTGACGGGCGACTCCTCCGCCAGCAGGCGGCGCATGCGCAGCTCCTGCTCGGCCTGGCTCTACCCCGGCAGGCACTGAGACCTCCCGGCCACTAGGTGGCGCTAACGCAGTGGGTTTTGAGGCGATCTGAGGGCTTTGGAGGGAAATGTAGGGGATGATGGGGGTCCCAGGTAGAATATGGGGGATTGTGGGGTGAATTTGGTGGATTTTGGGGATCCCTGAGGGGTTTAGGGGCACCTGAAGTGGAGTTTGGGGTGAATTTGGGGGATTTTGGGTGTCCCTGAGCGGTTTAGGTGGATCTGAAGTGGATTTTGGACGTTGTGAATTTGATGGGGATTTTGGGCTGGCCATATTTGTCCCTGATTAGCATAAAGGGCGTGGCCACACCCAGTGATCACGGGGCCTTGTTTGAAGCAAAAGGGGCGTGGCTAAACACCAACATCCACACTCCAACCTCATTTGCGTATAGTCGGTGAATATTCATTATTTATTTGCATAAATACAGGCGTGATTCAATTAGATCTTATTCATTCCCTTGCAATAAACTTCATTTGCATGAAAAGCAGAGTCCATCAGCGTTAATTAATCGCATTTCCATCATTTGCATCAAGTGTTTCCCCAAGCCCTCCAAAAGACCCAAAATGACCCAAAACTTCCCCAATTTCCCAAATCCCCCCAAACTGCCCCCAGATCCCCTTTTCCCCCCTAAAAACCGCATTTTCCTCCATATTTCAGCCATCTTTCATATTTGTCATTTTTCCATCTAACCGCCTCATGCATACCGGGCCGCGGCCCGCCCCATGGGCGTGCCGACGGCGACTCCATCCCCCAAGCAGCGGGCATGCGCATTCCTGTCGGCCCTGGCCATAGCCGGCAGGCACGAGACCTCCCGCCACTAGGTGGCGCTACGCAGGTGGGTTTGACGGCGATCTGAGGGCTTTGGGAGTTGAAATGTAGGATGATGGGTCCCAGGTAGAATATGGGGATTTTGGGGTGAATTTGGGGGATTTTGGGCATCCCTGAGAGGTTTAGGGGCACCTGAAGTGGATTTTGGGTTGAATTTGTGGGATTTTGGGGGTCCCTGAGGGGTTTAGAAGGATCTGAGCAGGATTTTGGGGTGAATTTAATGGGGGTTTTGGGCTGACCATATTTGTCCCTCATTAGCATAAAGGGCGTGGCCACACCCAGTGATCACGGGGCCTTGTTTGAATCAAAAGGGGCGTGGCCTAACACCAACATCCACACTCCAACCTCATTTGCGTATAGTCGGTGAATATTCATCTTTTTTTTGCATAAATAAAGGCGTGATTCAATTAGATCTTATTCATTCCCTTGCAATAAACTTCATTTGCATGAAAAGCAGAGTCCATCAGCGTTAATTAATCGCATTTCCATCATTTGCATCAAGTGTTTCCCCAAGCCCTCCAAAAGACCCAAAATGACCCAAAACTTCCCCAAAAAGTCCCCAAAATGACCCAGAACTGCCCCAATTTTCCCCAAACCCCCCAAACTGCCCCCAGATCCCCCTTTTCCCCCCTAAAAACCGCATTTTCCTCCATTTTCAGCCATCTTTTCCATAGTTGATCATTTTTCCCATCTAAGGCCGCCTCATTTGCATAGTGGCCGCGGCCCCGCCCCCAGGGGCGTGGCCTGACGGACGACTCCTCCCCCAGCAGGCGGCGCATGCGCAGCTCCTGCTCGGCCTGGCTCTAGCCCGGCAGGCACTGAGACCTCCCGGCCACTAGGTGGCGCTAACGCAGTGTGTTTTGAGGCGATCTGAGGGCTTTGGGGGGAAATGTAGGGGATGATGGGGGTCCCGGGTAGAATATGGGGGATTGTGGGGTGAATTTGGTGGATTTTGGGGATCCCTGAAGGGTTTAGGGGCACCTGAAGTGGATTTTGGGGTGAATTTGGGGGATTTTGGGGGTCCTTGAGGAGTTTAGACGGATCTGAGCAGGATTTTGGGGTGAATTTGGGCGATTTTGGGGGTCCTTGACGGGTTTAGAAGGATCTGAGCAGGATTTTGGGGTGAATTTAATGGGGATTTTGGGCTGACCCTGTTTGTCCCTGATTAGCATAAAGGGCGTGGCCACAGCCAGTGATCACGGGGCCTTGTTTGAATCAAAAGGGGCGTGGCCTAACACCAACATCCACACTCCAACCTCATTTGCGTATAGTCGGTGAATATTCATCATTTTTTTGCTAAATACAGGCGTGATTCAATTAAATCTTATTCATTCCCTTGCAATAAACTTTATTTGCATGAAAAAGCAGAGTCCATCAGCGTTAATTAATCGCATTTCCCTCATTTGCATCAAGTGTTTCCCCAAGCCCTCCAAAAGACCCAAAATGACCCAAAACTTCCCAAAAAAGTCCCCAAAATGACCCAGAACTGCCCCAGTTTTCCCCAAATCCCCCCAAACTGCCCCCAGATCCCCCTTTTCCCCCCTAAAAACCGCATTTTCCTCCATTTTCAGCCATCTTTCCCATATTTGGTCATTTTTCCCATCTAAGGCCCCACTCATTTCCCGCATAGCGGCCGCGGCCCCGCCCCAGGGCGTGGTCCTGAACGCGGCGGACTCCCTTCCCCCAGCTAGGCGCGGGCTATATGCGCAGCCTCCTGCTCGCTCTGCTCTAGCCCGGCAGGCACATGAGGACCTCCGGCCACTACGTTGCCGCGCTACGCAGTGCGGTTTGGAGGCGATCGGAGCTTTGGGGGAAATGTATGCGGCATGATGGGGGTCCCAGGTAGAATATGGGGGATTGTGGGGTGAATTTGGTGGATTTTGGGGATCCCTGAGGGGTTTAGGGGCACCTGAAGTGAATTTTGGGGTGAATTTGAAGGATTTTGGGGATCCCTGAGGGGTTTAGGGGCACCTGAAGTGGATTTTGGGGTGAATTTGGGGGATTTTGGGGGTCCTTGAGGGGTTTAGACGGATCTGAGCAGGATTTTGGGGTGTATTTAATGGGGATTTTGGGCTGACCATGTTTGTCCCTGATTAGCATAAAGGGCGTGGCCACACCCAGTGATCACGGGGCCTTGTTTGAATCAAAAGGCGGCGCTGGGCCTAAACACCAACATCCCACTCCACATTCATTTGCGTCTAGTCGGTTGATATTCATCATTTTTTGCATAAATACAGCGTGATTCAATTAAATCTTATTCATTCCTTGCAATAAACTTCATTTGCATGAAAAGCAGAGTACCATCAGCCCGATTAATAAATCCGCATTTCTTCGATCATTTTGCATTTCAGGTGTTTCCCCCAAGCCCTCCAAAAGACCCAAAATGACCCAAAACTTCCCCAAAAAGTCCCCAAAATGACCCAGAACTGCCCCAATTTTCCCCAAATCCCCCCAAACTGCCCCCAGATCCCCCTTTCCCCCCCTAAAAACCGCATTTTCCTCTATTTTCAGCCATCTTTTCCATATTTGGTCATTTTTCCCATCTAAGGCCGCCTCATTTGCATAGCGGCCGCGGCCCCGCCTTCAGGGCCGTGGCCTGACGGGCGACTCCTCCCCAAGCAGGCGGCGAATGCGCAGCTCCTGCTCGGCCTGGCTCTAGCCCGGCAGGCACTGAGACCTCCCGGCCACTAGGTGGCGCTAACGCAGTGGGTTTTGAGGCGATCTGAGGGCTTTGGGGGGAAATGTAGGGGATGATGGGGGTCCCAGATAGAACATGGGGGATTGTGGGGTGAATTTGGTGGATTTTGGGGATCCCTGAGGGGTTTAGGGGTACCTGAAGTGGATTTCGTAGTGAATTTGGGGGATTTTGGGGGTCCCTGAGCGGTTTAGGGGGATCTGAAGTGGATTTTGGGGTGAATTTGGGGGATTTTGGGGGTCCCTGACGGGTTTAGAAGGATCTGAGCAGGATTTTGTGGTGAATTTAATGGGGATTTTGGGCTGACCATGTTTGTCCCTCATTAGCATAAAGGGCGTGGCCACAGCCAGTGATCACGGGGCCTTGTTTGAATCAAAAGGGGCGTGGCCTAACACCAACATCCACACTCCAACCTCATTTGCGTCTAGTCGGTGAATATTCATCATTTTTTTGCATAAATACAGGCGTGATTCAATTAAATCTTATTCATTCCCTTGCATTAAACTTCATTTGCATGAAAAGCAGAGTCCATCAGCGTTAATTAATCGCATTTCCATCATTTGCATCAAGTGTTTCCCCAAGCCCTCCAAAAGACCCAAAATGACCCAAAACTTCCCCAAAAAGTCCCCAAAATGACCCAGAACTGCCCCAATTTTCCCCAAATCCCCCCAAACTGCCCCCAGATCCCCCTTTTCCCCCTAAAAACCGCAGTTTCCTCCATTTTCAGCCATCTTTTCCATAGTTGGTCATTTTTCCCATCTAAGGCCGCCTCATTTGCATAGCGGCCGCGGCCCCGCCCCCAGGGCCGTGGCCTGACGGGCGACTCCTCCCCCAGCAGGCGGCGCATGCGCAGCTCCTGCCCGGCCTGGCTCTAGCCCGGCAGGCACTGAGACCTCCCGGCCACTAGCTGGCGCTAACGCAGTGGGTTTTGAGGCGATCTGAGGGCTTTGGGGGGAAATGTAGGGGATGATGGGGGTCCCAGGTAGAATATGGGGGATTGTGGGGTGAATTTGGTGGATTTTGGGGATCTCTGAGGGGTTTAGGGGCACCTGAAGTGGATTTTGGGGTGAATTTGGGGGATTTTGGGGGTTCTTGAGGGGTTTAGACGGATCTGAGCAGGATTTTGGGGTGAATTTAATGGGGATTTTGGGCTGACCATGTTGGTCCCTCATTAGCATAAAGGGCGTGGCCACACCCAGTGATCACGGGGCCTTGTTTGAATCAAAAGGGGCGCTGGAATCCTAACACCGAACATCCACACTCCAACCTCATTTGCGTATAGTCGGTGAATATTCATCATATTTTTGCATAAATACAGGCGTGATTCAATTAGATGTTATTCATTCCCTTGCAATAAACTTCATTTGCATGAAAAGCAGAGTCCATCAGCGTTAATTAATCGCATTTCCATCATTTGCATCAAGTGTTTCCCCAATCCCTCCAAAAGACCCAAAATGAACCAAAACTTCCCCAAAAAGTCCCCAAAATGACCCAGAACTGCCCCCAATTCCCCAAATCCCCCAAACTGCCCCCAGATCCCCCTTTTCCCCCTAAAAACCGATTTTTTCCATTTTTTCAGCCATCTTTTCCATATTTGCCTCATTTTTCCCATCTAAGGCCGCACTCATTTGCATGCGGGGACCGCGGCCCCGCCCCCAGGGGCGTTGCGCCTGACGGGCGACCCTCCCCAGGCAGAGCGGCGCATGCGCCAGCTCCTGCCTCCGGCCTGGCTCTAGCCCGGCAGGCACTGAGACCTCCCGGCCATAAGGTGGCCGCTACGCAAAGGTGGGTTTGAGGCGATCTGAGGCGCCTTTGAGGGTGGGAAATGTAGGGACATGCCAATGGGGGTCCCAGGTAGAATATGGGGGATTTTGGGGTGAATTTGGTGGATTTTGGGGATCCCTGAGGGGTTTAGGGGCACCTGAAGTGGATTTTGGGGTGAATTTGGGGGATTTTGGGGGTCCGTGAGGGGTTTAGACGGATCTGAGCAGGATTTTGGGGTGAATTTAATGGGGATTTTGGGCTGACCATATTTGTCCCTCATTAGCATAAAGGGCGTGGCCACACCCAGTGATCACGGGGCCTTGTTTGAATCAAAAGGGGCGTGGCCTAACACCAACATCCACACTCCAACCTCATTTGCGTCTAGTCGGTGAATATTCATCATATTTTTGCATAAATACAGGCGTGATTCAATTAGATCTTATTCATTCCCTTGCAATAAACTTCATTTGCATGAAAAGCAGAGTCCATCAGCGTTAATTAATCGCATTTCCATCATTTGCATCAAGTGTTTCCCCAAGCCCTCCAAAAGACCCAAAATGACCCAAAACTTCCCCAAAAAGTCCCCAAAATGACCCAGAACTGCCCAAATTTTCCCCAAATCCCCCCAAACTGCCCCCAGATCCCCCTTTTCCCCCCTAAAAGCCGCATTTTCCTCCATTTTCAGCCATCTTTTCCATAGTTGGTCATTTTTTTCATCTAAGGCCGCCTCATTTGCATAGCGGCCGCGGCCCCGCCCCCAGGGGCGTGGCCTGACGGGCGACTCCTCCCCCAGCAGGCGGCGCATGCGCAGCTCCTGCTCGGCCTGGCTCTAGCCCGGCAGGCACTGAGACCTCCCGGCCACTAGGTGGCGCTAACGCAGTGGGTTTGAAGGCGATCTGAGGGCTTTGGGAGGAAATGTAGGGGATGATGGGGGTCCCAGGTAGAATATGGGGGATTGTGGGGTGAATTTGGTGGATTTTGGGGATCCCTGAGGGTTTTAGGGGCACCTGAAGTGGATTTTGGGGTGAATTTGGGGGATTTTGGGGGTTTCTGAGGGGTTTAGAAGGATCTGAAGTGGATTTTGGGGGGAATTTGGGGGATTTTGGG
>JAVTVJ010004509.1:0-13807 GCA_034509425.1 Eopsaltria australis | reverse complement strand
GATGTCACTCTGCAGCCCCTGTGAATGTCTGTGACATCCCAGCTGTTGAGGAGTCTGGGCATAGCTGGCATGCCTGCATGGATCCCCTGTGAGTGTCGGTGACATGCCGGCTCTTTGGCAGCCTGGGCACTGCTGGCATGACCCGATGGAGCACCTGGGAGTGTCTGTGACATCCCTGCTGTTTGGAAGACAGGGTAAGGCAGGGACGTCCGCATGGGGCCCCTTTGGGTAACTGTGACATGCTGTCTCTTTGGCAGCCTGGGGACTCCTGCGATGTCCCCATGGAGGCCCTGTGAGTGTCTTTGACATCCGTGCTCTTTGGCCTTGTGGGGATTGCGGGCATAAGGCCGTTGAAGCCTTGCGAGTGTCTGTGAGGTCCTGGCTCTTTGGCTGCCTGGAAAGTCCAGGGATGTCACCATGGAATCCCTTGGAATGTCTGTGACATCTTAGCTCCTTGGAAATCTGGGGACTGCTGGGGTATCAGCATGGAAGCCGCGTGAAAGTCTGTGACATGTGGGCTCTTAGGCAGGCAGGGATCACATGGGATGTGGCTATGGAGCCCATGTGAGTTTCTGTGGCATGGCAGGTTTTTGGAAGCTTGGGGACTCCTGGGATTTCACCATGGAGCCGCTGTGAGTGTCTGCTACATCGTGGCTCTTTGGGAGCCTGGGCACTCCTGGGATGTCACTCTTGAGCACCTGTGAGTGTGTGTGACATGCCGGCTCTTTGGCAGTCTGTGGATTCATGGGGTTTCTGCATGGATCTCCTGCTAGTGTGTGTTGCATCCTGGCTCTTTGTCACTCTGGGGGCTCCTGGGATGGCAGTCTAGAGCCCCTGTGAATGTCTGTGACTTCCCATCTCTTGGGGAGCCTGGGGATACGTGGGATGTGTGCATGGATCCCCTGTGAGTGTGTGTGACATGCCGGCTCTTTGGCAGCTTGGGGACACCTGGGATGTGTGCATGGAGCCCCTGTGAGTGTCAGTGACATGGCCGAGGTTTGGCAGCTTGGGGACACCTGGGATGTCCCCATGGAGCCCTTGTGAGTGTGTGTGGCATCTCTGGTGTTTGGCACTCTGGGGATTCCCGGGATGTCCCCATGGAACCCGTGTGAGTGTCTGTGACATGCTGTCTCTTTGTCAGCCTGGGTCTCGCGCGAAGTCGCAGTGTGGAACTGTTGTGCAGTGGTCTGTGATATCCCAGTTGCTTGGAAGCCCGGGGTCTCTGGGATGTCGCCATTGATCAGCTGTGAATGTTGTTACATTCCCGGCTCTTGGGTGCCTGGGGACAGCAGCGGAAGTCCCAATGAAGCCCCTGTGAGTGTCTGTTACATCGTGGCTGTTTGAGAGCCTGTGGACTCGTGGGATGTCAGTCTGGAGCCCCTGTGAGTGTCTGTGACATGCCGGTTCTTTGGCAGGCTGTGGATTCGAGGGATGTCTCCATGGAGCTGCTGGCATTGTCTCTGACATCCTGGCTCTTTGGCACTCTGGGGGCTCCTGGGATGTCACTCTGTAGCCCCTCTTAATGTCTGTGACATCCCCGCTGTTGAGGAGTCTGGGCATAGCTGGCATGTCTGCATGGATCCCCTGTGAGTGTCGGTGACATGCCGGCTCTTTGGCAGCCTGGGAACTGCTGGCATGACCTGATGGAGCAGCTGTGAGTGTCTGTGACATCCCTGCTCTTTGGAAGACAGGGTAAGGCAGGGCTGTGCGCATGGGGCCCCTTTGGGTAACTGTGACATGCTGTCTCTTTGGCAGCCTGGGGACTCCTGCGATGTCCCAATGGAGGCCCTGTGAGTGTCTTTGACATCCCTCCTCTTTGGCCTTGTGGGGATTGCGGGCATAAGGCCGTTGAAGCCTTGTAGTGTCTGTGAGGTCCTGGCTCTTTTGCTGCCTGGAAAGTCCGGGGATTTCACCATGGAATCCCTTGGAATTTCTGTGACATCTTAGCTCCTTGGAAATCTGGGGACTGCTGGGATATCAGCATGGAAGCCACGTGAAAGTCTGTGACATGATGCCGTTTGTGTTTCTGCCTTTTTCTTTTATATGTTTCTCTGTACTCTCTGCACATATTTTTGTAGCTCTGTAGCCTACTATATTAATAGCTAGTTTTTCCAGTACCTTTCCATAGCCTTTCCCTAAGCAGAAAGACAAAACAAATTCCAGAGCTCCAAGCCCCAGGGGGGTGCAAGGCCCTGTCCTATCTCGGTTCTTCCTGGGACCCAAGGCCGAGAACAACTCTGAGGTACATTTTCATAAACAAAGCACAGCCAGTGCTGAGAGGGGGGCTCCAGGGAAGGGGCTGGACCTGAGGGGGAATTGAATCACCACTTGTTCTCCTTATTTGTGCTCTTAATCAATTATGCTAATTTCCTAAAAGCTATAAATATGTACTCACCCCTGGAGGGGCTGGGCTTTTATGGACACCTTTCCATAACTGCTCCTGAAGACCTTAAAAATAAAGATCCCCTTTTATATTACATCCTTGCTAAAATGATCTCAAGTTTCTTTTCCAGGCTGGGGGAAAAGGCAACAGTTATCTGGCACCCCAGATGGGACACGAGAACCTGGTACCCTTCCTCTGGACCGAAAACATCCTGCAAGGAATTCCTTTCTGACAGCAATCTAAAGAATTCCCTGCCACGGGCCTGAGGTCGAGACACCATGGTTCCAAGATCCACAGGAGGTAGTATAAAGGTGGTTCTTTTTGTTGTGTAGTGTGTAGTTTGTATGTGTGTGTAGTGTTTATGTATTGTGTATCTGTTTAAAGTCAGTAATTGTTAGCGATCCCAGGACAACCTGGCATGGTGGTGAGAAAATTTGCTTTTGAAATCATTTCTCCAAGTTTTTCCTGTTGCCGATTTTCCAAACTGCCCCAGAGATCGGCTGGTGGGGAGGAGGCGGGTGTGTGATCTCGGCTGAGATTGTTCACTGGTAGAGAAAAGCAAATCACAGTGCGAAAGTTTATTTCATGTTTAGCACATGCGAGTTTTGAATTGAAAGCTGCCTGGAGACATCTGGGCATGGAGCGGCCGGGGGAGGCCTGGTCTGCTTCTTGGTAGGAGGTGGGGGATGGGCCCCGCTTCCTACAGGTTTGTGGAGCGGCTGGGTGTCCAGCCTGCTCCTTGGTGGGAGGCTGGGGAGAGATTCCCACTTCCTACAGGGTTTGTGGAGCGGCTGGGTGCCCAGCCTGCTCCTTGGTGGGAGGCGAGTGAGAAATCCTCGCTTCCTACAGGTCTGTGGAGAGGCTGGGTGTCCAGCCTGCTCCTTAGTGTGAGGCGAGGGAGAGATCCTCGCTTCCAGCAAGTTTTGTGGAACGGCCGAGAAAGCTCGGTTCGCACCATTGTAAGGGAAGGGGGAGAAGCCCCCACTTTCTATGTTCCATCTGTAAAAAGTTTTTCCAAGATTTTAAGGCAAGGGCGACTCCCGACTTCCGGGACGGCTCCGCGAGCAGGGCGGTCACTCCCCCGTGACAGAAGCGGGGCACCAGCCGCTCTGAGAGGGGCGGAGGTGATTCCTGCCATTGCCCTGGTCACGGCCGGGGGATGCGCGGGGGAGCGGTCCCAGGAAGCGAACCGGGACCGGGACTGCCGCTGCGCTGCTTCGGCCCTGCTCTGGCGGAGGCGGGGCCGCCGCTGCGCGGCCACGGCCCGGCTCACTCGCTGCTCCTGGGCCCCGCCCGCACCGGCCCAGAGCGGGCCGGGAGTGTGAGATCTAAGAGCAGGAACGGCCCTATCGCACTTTCCACAGTAACGAGCTTGTTTTAAGGACACCCGAGAGCCGCTGTGAGCAGCAGCACGGGCCGAGCGCGGGCGAGCCGGGGGTGCCCCTGGGCAGGGGTGCCCGCATGCCGCGCCCGTCCCCGGCCGTGCGAGGGCAGCGAGCGCTCTTTGTCTGCTCTGGTAAGCACTCAAAAGGGAAACACCGAGCCCAAAGAACAAGAAGCCGTTTTTAGACTCCCTTAAACCATGCTATAAGTAAGCAGAGTCCTGTGTTAACAAATATCTTAGGATGGTTTACTGAGTTAAGTTTGAAAAAGACCTTCTCCTGTATCCTTGTGAGTAAAAAAGACCAAGGACTCTTTACTATTATGTAAAAAATCCTGAAACTAGAGAACTAAGGCAGTCAGCAACTGAAAATTGCTGCATCCAACCAGCAGCCAAGAATTGATACATCCAACAGTTGCATGCAACCCACTGTAAGTTTGTTCTGGGAACATAGAAGACATGGACCCTATGCCATGCTACTGAAACTGGATAATGTTATTCTGAAAACGTTTGCTGTCAATCCTAGTATGTCTGTTCCCAGCACTAACTGATAATGTATTGAAGTCTGACTGTTTGCAGACCATGGAAGAAGCCTATTCCAGCAGAGCAGACCTGAAAGATGTGCCAGCCTGGAGCTGTATGCAGATGAGAGCAGCTTCATGCGAGATGGCAAACAAAAGACAGGTTATGCAGTAACAACCACGAACCAGGTAACCATGAGAAAAGTGTTACCATCAAATGTGCCATCACAAAAAGCTGAACTGATTATATCAATTAAAGATCTAGAACTGAGCAAAGTCATCTAGAAGGAAGGAAGACTAGCAACTATTCAAGCCTAGAGACTGAGTCTATGTTGAATGAAGGGACAGTAATCGTACGAGCTAAGTAAAAAGAGTCATTCCAAGTCCTGACTACCCTCACCAAATCCAAAGCTGCTGGCAGAGAGCCTTGAATTCACTGCTCCAGAGTTAAGAAGACGTCTGCTCCATAGACAGCCAGAAAACAGAGACTGATACAAATAGAGATGATATGATTAAAACTGTTCTTTTGTACCTCTTATCTGTACAGTTGGTAACCGTGATTCAAATTTGGTCCTAAAATTTGCATGTAACTCTAGTCCAAAATGTATCCAAAAGCTCTTCATAAGGACAACTTGTCAAAGTTGAGAATCTGGCCTGGTAAGTTTAGCCCCAAGATAAAGATTGGGCCTGTGCCCATGGAGCTGTGATTCCAAATGTAATGTTTAATCATATTAAAGGCTGTTGACAAAACAAAATAGCTCTTAATTTCCTACTAGCCACAAAATCATTAACACTAGTTGTTGTTCTTATGCAAATCTGAATGAAAAATTTTTTTAGAAATTTGGGTGAAATTTGAAAGCAAACTCAAATTCTACACCAAGTAACTCTCAAAAGAGCTAACTGAACCTTGAATATCTTCAGTACACTCACTTCATGGTTACCAAACTGAACCTAGATTAAAGAAATGTTACATAGTAACTGTAGTTATAATTAGCATCTGTGTACAATAGTGGGATAGCCAGTTGTATAAAACCAGACGTATGGTTGAATGCAGAGTAGATGACTAGACAAGACAGAGTCTGTTAGTCTCTAAAAAAGGGGCGATGATGCCCGTTGGTTTCTGCCTTTTTTCTTTTATATGTCCTGTACTCTTTCACATATTTTTGTAGCTCTGTAGGCCTACTATATTAATAGCTAGTTTTTCCAGTACCTTTCCATAGCCTTTCCCTAAGCAGAAAGACAAAACAAATTCCAGAGCTCCAAGCCCCAGGGGGGTGCAAGGCCCTGTCCTATCTCGGTTCTTCCTGGGAACCAAGGCCGAGAACAACTCTGAGGTACAGTTTCATAAACAAAGCACAGCCAGTGCTGAGAGGGGGGCTCCAGGGAAGGGGCTGGACCAGAGGGGGAATTGAATCACCACTTGTTCTCCTTATTGGTGCTCTTAATCAATTATGCTAATTTCCTAAAAGCTATAAATATGTACTCACCCCTGGAGGGGCTGGGCTTTTATGGACACCTTTCCATAACTGCTCCTGAAGACCTTAAAAATAAAGATCCCCTTTTATATTACCTCCTTGCTAAAATGATCTCGAGTTTCTTTTCCAGGCTGGGGGAAAAGGCAACAACATCTGGGCTCTTAGGCAGTCAGGGATCACATGGGATGTGGCTATGGAGCCCATGTGAGTTTCTGTGGCATGGCAGGTTTTTGGAAGCTTGGGGACTCCTGGGATTTCACCATGGAGCCGCTGTGAGTGTCTGTGACATCGTGGCTCTTAGAGAGCCTGAGAATACCTTGGATGTCTGCATGGTGCTGCTGTGAGTGTTTGTGACATCGTGGCTCTTTGGGAGCCTGGATACTCCTGGGATGTCACTCTTGAGCACCTGTGAGTGTGTGTGACATGCCGGCTCTTTGGCAGTCTGTGGATTCATGGGGTGTCTGCATGGAGCTCCTGCTAGTGTGTGTTACATCCTGGCTCTTTGGTGCTCTGGGGGCTCCTGGGATGGCAGTTTGGAGCCCCTGTGAATGTCTGTGACTTCCCGTCTCTTGGGGAGCCTGGGGATAGGTGGGATGTGTGCATGGATGCCCTGTGAGTGTGTGTGACATGCCGGCTTTTTGGCAGCCTGGGGACACCTGGGATGTGTGCATGGATGCCCTGTGAGTGTGTGTGACATGCCGGCTCTTTGGCTGCTTGGGGACCCCTGGGATGTGTGCATGGAGCCCCTGTGAGTGTGTGTGGCATCTCTGGTGTTTGGCACTCTGGGGATTCCCGGGATGTCCCCATGGAACACGTGTGAGTGTCTGTGACATGCTGGCTCTTTTTCAGCCTCGGGTCTCCTGGGAAGTCGCCATGGAACTGTTGTGAGTGTCTGTGATATCCCAGTTGCTTGGAAGCCCGAGGTCTCCTGGGATGTCGCCATTGATCAGCTGTGAATGTTTGTGATATCCCGGCTCTTTGGGTGCCTGGGGACAGCAGGGAAGTCCCGATGGAGCCCCTGTGAGTGTCTGTGACATCGTTGCTTTTTGAGAGCCTGTGGACTTGTGGGATGTCAGTCTGCAGCCCCTGTGAATGTCTGTGACATCCCAGCTGTTGAGGAGTCTGGGCATAGCTGGCATGTCTGCATGGATCCCCTGTGAGTGTCGGTGACATGCCGGCTCTTTGGCAGCCTGGGCACTGCTGGCATGACCCGATGGAGCAGCTGTGAGTGTCTGTGACATCCCTGCTCTTTGGAAGACAGGGTAAGGCAGGGATGTCCGCATGGGGCCCCTGTGGGTAACTGTGCCATGCTGTCTCTTTGGCAGCCTGGGGACTCCTGCGATGTCCCCATGGAGGCCCTGTGAGTGTCTTTGACATCCCTGCTCTTTGGCTTTGTGGGGATTGCGGGCATAAGGCCGTTGAAGCCTTGTAGTGTCTGTGAGGTCCTGGCTCTTTGGCTGCCTGGAAAGTCCGGGGATGTCACCATGGAATCCTTTGGAATTTCTGTGACATCTTAGCTCCTTGGAAATCTGGGGACTGCTGGGGTATCAGCATGGAAGCCGCGTGAAAGTCTGTGACATCTGGGCTCTTAGGCAGGCAGGGATCACATGGGATGTGGCTATGGAGCCCATGTGAGTTTCTGTGGCATGGCAGGTTTTTGGAAGCTTGGGGACTCCTGGGATTTCACCATGAAGCCGCTGTGAGTGTCTGTGACATCATGGCTCTTTGGGAGCCTGGACACTCCTGGGATGTCACTCTTGAGCACCTGTGAGTGTGTGTGACATGCCGGCTCTTTGGCAGTCTGTGGATTCATGGGGTGTCTGCATGGAGCTCCTGCTAGTGTGTGTTGCATCCTGGCTCTTTGGTGCTCTGGGGGCTCCTGGGATGGCAGTCTAGAGCCCCTGTGAATGTCTGTGACTTCCCGTTTCTTGGGGAGCCTGGGGATAGGTGGGATGTGTGCATGGATGCCCTGTGAGTGTGTGTGACATGCCGGCTCTTTGGCAGCTTGGGGACCCCTGGGATGTGTGCATGGAGCCCCTGTGAGTGTGTGTGGCATCTCTGGTGTTTGGCACTCTGGGGATTCCCGGGCTGTCCCCATGGAACGCGTGTGAGTGTCTGTGACATGCTGGCTCTTTGTCAGCCTTGGGTCTCCTGGGAAGTTGCCATGGAACTGTTGTGAGTGTCTGTGATATCCCAGTTGCTTGGAAGCCCGGGGTCTCCTGGGATGTCGCCATTGATCAGCTGTAAATGTTTGTGACATCCCGGCTCTTTGGATGCCTGGGGACAGCAGGGAAGTCCCGATGGAGCCCCTGTGAGTGTCTGTGACATCGTGGCTGTTTGAGAGCCTGTGGACTTGTGGGATGTCAGTCTGCAGCCCCTGTGAATGTTTTTGTCATCCCAGCTGTTGAGGAGTCTGGGCATAGCTGGCATGTCTGCATGGATCCCCTGTGAGTGTCGGTGACATGCCGGCTCTTTGGCAGCCTGGGCACTGCTGGCATGACCCGATGGAGCACCTGGGAGTGTCTGTGACATCCCTGCTCTCTGAAAGACAGGGTAAGGCAGGGATGTCTGCATGGGGCCCCTTTGGGTAACTGTGCCATGCTGTCTCTTTGGCAGCCTGGGGACTCCTGCGATGTCCGCATGGAGGCCCTGTGAGTGTCTTTGACATCCGTGCTCTTTGGCCTTGTGGGGATTGCGGGCATAAGGCCGTTGAAGCCTTGCGAGTGTCTGTGAGGTCCTGGCTCTTTGGCTGCCTGGGAAGTCCGGGGATGTCACCATGGAATCCCTTGGAATTTCTGTGACATCTTAGCTCCTTGGAAATCTGGGGACTGCTGGGGTATCAGCACGGAAGCCGCGTGAAAGTCTGTGACATCTGGGCTCTTAGGCAGGCAGGGATCACATGGGATGTGGCTATGGAGCCCATGTGAGTTTCTGTGGCATGGCAGGTTTTTGGAAGCTTGGGGACTCCTGGGATTTCACCATGGATCCGCTGTGAGTGTCTGTGACATCGCAGCTCTTAGAGAGCCTGAGAACACCTTGGATGTCTGCATGGTGCTGCTGTGAGTGTCTGTGACATCGTGGCTCTTTGGGAGTCTGGGCACTCCTGGGATGTCACTCTTGAGCACCTGTGAGTGTGTGTGACATGCCGGCTCTTTGGCAGTCTGTGGATTCATGGGGTTTCTGCATGGAGCTCCTGCTAGTGTGTGTTGCATCCTGGCTCTTTGTCACTCTGGAGGCTCCTGGGATGGCAGTCTGGAGCCCCTGTGAATGTCTGTGACTTCCCGTCTCTTGGGGAGCCTGGGGATAGGTGGGATGTGTGCATGGATCCCCTATGAGTGTGTGTGGGCAACCCTCTCTGGTGTTGGCCTCTGGGGATTCCCGGATGGTCCCAGATGGAACCCGTGTGAGTGCTGTGACGATGCTGCTCTTGTCAGCTTGGACCCTAACTGGGACGTCGCCATGGAACTGTTGTGAGTGTCTGTGATTCCCGTGCTTGGAAGCCCGGGGTCTCCGGGATGTCGCATTGATGCAGCTGTGAATGTTTGTGACATCCGCTCTTGGGTGACTGGGGACCAGCAGGGAAGTCCCGATGGAGCGCCTGTAGTGTCTGTGACATCCTGGCGTTTGAGAGCCTGTGGACTCGTGGATGTTCAGTCTAGAGCCCCTGTGAGTGTCTGTGACATGCGGTGCTTGGCAGCCTGTGGATTGAGGGATGTCCTCCGTGGACTGCTGCATTGTCTGTGACATGCTGGCTTTGCACTCTGGGGCTCCTGGGATGGCAGTCTGGAGCCCCTGTGAATGTCTGTGACATCCCAGCTGTTGAGGAGTCTGGGCATAGCTGGCATGTCTCATGGATCCCCTGTGAGTGTCGGTGACATGCCGGCTCTTTGGCAGCCTGGGCACTGCTGGCATGACCCCATGGAGCAGCTGTGAGTGTCTGTGACATCCCTGCTCTTTGGAAGACAGGGTAAGGCAGGGATGTGCGCATGGGGCCCCTTTGGGTAACTGTGACATGCTGTCTCTTTGGCAGCCTGGGGACTCCTGCGATGTCCCCATGGAGGGCCTGTGAGTGTCTTTGACATCCCTGCTCTTTGGCCTTGTGGGGATTGCGGGCATAAGGCCGTTGAAGCCTTGCGAGTGTCTGTGAGGTGCTGGCTCTTTGGCTGCCTGGAAAGTCCGGGGATGTCACCATGGAATCCCTGGGAATTTCTGTGACATCTTAGCTCCTTGGAAATCTGGGGACTGCTGGGGTATCAGCATGGAAGCCGCGTGAAAGTCTGTGACATCTGGCCTCTTAGGCAGGCAGGGATCACATGGGATGTGGCTATGGAGCCCATGTGAGTTTCTGTGGCATGGCAGGTTTTTGGAAGCTTGGGGACTCCTGGGATTTCACCATGGAGCCGCTGTGAGTGTCTGTGACATCGTGGCTCTTAAGAGCCTAGAAACCTTTGGCTGTCTGCATGGTGCTGTGTGAGTGTCTGTGAATCGTGCTCTTTGGGAGCCTCTGGGCATCCTGGGAGTCACTCTTGAGCCCTGTGAGTGTCTGTGACATGCCGGCCTCTTTGGCAGTCTGTGGATTCATGGGTGTCCTGCATGGAGCTCCTGCTAGGTTTTGCATCCTGGGCTCTTTGGTGCTCTGGGGGCTCCTGGATGGCATCCTGGAGCCCCTTGTGAATGTCTGTGACTTCCCGTCTCTTTGGGAGCCTGGGCACTCCTGGGATGTCACTCTTGAGCACCTGTGAGTGTGTGTGACATGCCAGCTCTTTGGCAGCTTGGGGATCCCTAGGATGTGTGCATGGAGCCCTTGTGAGTGTGTGTGGCATCTCTGGTGTTTGGCACTCTGGGGATTCCCGGGATGTCCCCATGGAACGCGTGTGAGTGTCTGTGACATGCTGGCTCTTTGTCAGCCTTGGTCTCCTGGGAAGTCGCCATGGAACTGTTGTGAGTGTCTGTGATATCCCAGTTGCTTGGAAGCCCGGGGTCTCCTGGGATGTCGCACTTGATCAGCTGTGAATGTATGTGACATCCCGGCTCTTTTTGGTGAAACTGGGGACAGCAGGGAAGTCTGATGGACCCTGTGAGTGTCTGTGCATCGTGGCTGTTTGAGAAGCCTGTGGACTCGTGGATGTCAGTCTGGGCCCTCTGATGTCTGTGCTGCCGGTGCTTGGGCAGCCTGTGGATTCGAGGGATGTCTCCGTGGAGCCTGCTGCATTGTCTGTGCTGCTGGCTCTTGCATCTGGGGGCTCCTGGGATGTCACTCTGCAGGCCCTGTGAATGGTCTGTGACATCAGCTGTTGGGAGTCTGGGCATAGCGTGGGCATTCTGCATGGATCCCCTGTGAGTGTCGTGAACATGCCGGTCTTTGGCATGCTGGCACTGGCTGGCCATGACCCGTGGAGAGCTGTGAGTGTCTGTGCACATCCCTGCTTTTTGGAAGACAGGTAAGGCAGGGTGTCCGCATGGGGCCCTTTGGTAACCTGTGCCATGCTTGTCTCTGTTGCAGCCTGGGACTCTGCGATGTCCCCATGGAGGCCCTGTGAGTGTCTTTGACATCCCTGCTCTTTGGCCTTGTGGGGATTGCGGGCATAAGGCCGTTGAAGCCTTGCGAGTGTCTGTGAGGTCCTGGCTCTTTGCTGCCTGGGAAGTCCGGGGATGTCACCATGGAATCCCTTGGAATTTCTGTGACATCTTAGCTCCTTGGAAATCTGGGGACTGCTGGGGTATCAGCATGGAAGCCGCGTGAAAGTCTGTGACAACTGGGCTCTTAGGCAGGCAGGGATCACATGGGCTGTGGCTATGGAGCCCATGTGAGTTTCGGTGGCATGGCAGGTTTTTGGAAGCTTGGGGACTCCTGGGATTTCACCATGGAGCCGCTGTGAGTGTCTGTGACATCGCAGCTCTTAGAGAGCTGAGAACACCTTGATGTCTGCTGGGCTGCCTGTGAGTGTCTGTGACATCGTGGCTCTTTTTGGGAGCCGGACACTCCTGGGATTCACTCTTGAGCCCTGTGATGTGTGTGCCTGCCGGCTCCTTTGGCAGTCCTTGTGGATTCGATGGGGTGTCTGCATGACTCCGCTAGTGTGTGTTGCATCCTGGCTTTGGTGCTCTGGGGGCTCCTGGGATGGCAGTTCTGGAGCCCTGTGAATGTCTGTGACTTTACCGTCTCTGGGACCTGGAGATACGTGGATGTGTGCATGGATGCCCTGTGAGTGTGTGTGACAGCCAGCTCTTTGGCCTTGGGGATCCCTGGGATGTGTGCCATGGAGCCTGTGAGTGTGTGTGGCATCTCTGTGTTTGGCCTCTGGGGATCCGCGGGATGTCCCCATGGAACGCGTGTGAGTGTCTGTGACATGCGGTCTTGTCAGCCTTTGGGGTCTCCTGGAAGTCACCATGGAACTGTTGTGAGTGTCTGTGATATCCCAGTTGCTTGGAAGCCCGGGGTCTCCTGGGATGTCGCCATTGATCAGCTGTGAATGTTTGTGACATCCCGGCTCTTTGGGTGACTGGGGACAGCAGGGAAGTCCTGATGGAGCCCCTGTGAGTGTCTGTGACATCGTGGCTGTTTGAGAGCCTGTGGACTCGTGGGATGTCAGTCTGGAGCCCCTCTGAGTGTCTGTGACATGCCGGGGCTTTGGCAGCCTGTGGATTCGAGGGATGTCTCCATGGAGCTGCTGGCATTGTCTGTGACATCCTGGCTCTTTGGCGCTCTGGGGGCTCCTGGGATGTCACTCTGCAGCCCCTGTGAATGTCTGTGACATCCCAGCTGTTGAGGAGTCTGGGCATCGCTGGCATGTCTGCATGGATCCCCTGTGAGTGTCGGTGACATGCCGGCTCTTTGGCAGCCTGGGCACTGCTGGCATGACCCGATGGAGCAGCTGTGAGTGTCTGTGACATCCCTGCTCTTTGGAAGACAGGATAAGGCAGGGATGTCCGCATGGGGTCCCCTTGGGTAACTGTGACATGCTGTCTCTTTGGCAGCCTGGGGACTCCTGCGATGTCCCCATGGAGGCCCTGTGAGTGTCTTTGACATCCCTGCTCTTTGGCCTTGTGGGGATTGAGGGCATAAGGCCGTTGAAGCCTTGCGAGTGTCTGTGAGGTCCTGGCTCTTTGGCTGCCTGGAAAATCCGGGGATGTCACCATGGAATCCCTTGGAATTTCTGTGACATCTTAGCTCCTTGGAAATCTGGGGACTGCTGGGGTATCAGCATGGAAGCCGCGTGAAAGTCTGTGACATCTGGGCTCTTAGGCAGGCAGGGATCACATGGGATGTGGCTATGGAGCCCATGTGAGTTTCTGTGGCATGGCAGGTTTTTGGAAGCTATGGGACTCCTGGGATTTCACCATGGAGCCGCTGTGAGTGTCTGTGACATCGCAGCTCTTAGAGAGCCTGAGAAAACCTTGGATGTCTGCATGGTGCTGCTATGAGTGTCTGTGACATCGTGGCTCTTTGGGAGCCTGGGCACTCCTGGGATGTCACTCTTGAGCACCTGTGAGTGTGTGTGACATGCCGGCTCTTTGGCAGTCTGTGGATTCATGGGGTGTCTGCATGGAGCTCCTGCTAGTGTGTGTGTCATCCTGGCTCTTTGGTGCTCTGGGGGCTCCTGGGATGGCAGTCTGGAGCCCCTGTGAATGTCTGTGACTTCCCATCTCTTGGGGAGCCTGGGGACACCTGGGATGTGTGCATGGAGCCCCTGTGAGTGTCAGTGACATGGCCGAGGTTTGGCAGCTTGGGGACCCCTGGGATGTGTGCATGGAGCCCCTGTGAGTGTGTGGGGCATCTCTGGTGTTTGGCACTCTGGGGGATTCCCGGGATGTCCCCATGGAACCCGTGTGAGTGTCTGTGTCATGCTGGCTCTTTGTCAGCCTTGGGTCTCCTGGGAAGTCGCCATGGAACTGTTGTGAGTGTCTGTGATATCCCAGTTGCTTGGAAGCCCGGGGTCTCCTGGGATGTCGCCATTGATCAGCTGTGAATGTTTGTGACATCCCGGCTCTTTGGGTGACTGGGGACAGCTGGGAAGTCCCGATGGAGCCCTGTGAGTGTCTGTGA
>JAVTVJ010004507.1:0-10448 GCA_034509425.1 Eopsaltria australis | reverse complement strand
TGCAAATTTTAGGACCAAATTTGAATCACGGTTACCAACTGTACAGATAAGAGGTACAAAAGACCAGTTTAAATCATATCATCTCAATTTGTATCAGTCTCTGTTTTCTGGCTGTCTATGGAGCAGACGTCTTCTTAACTCTGGAGCAGTGAATTCAAGGCTCTCTGCCAGCAGCTTTGGATTTGGTGAGGGTAGTCAGGACTTGGAATGACCCTTTCCACTCAGCTCATAAGGTTACTGTCTCTCCATTCAACATAGACTCAGTCTCCAGGCTTGAATAGTTGCTAGTCTTCCTTCCTTCCTTCCTTCCTGATGACTTTGCTCAGTTCTAGATCTTTCATTGATATAATCAGTTCAGCTTTTTGTGATGGTACATTTGATGGCAACGCTTTTCTCATGGTTACCTGGTTCGTGGTTGTCACTGTCTTTTGTTTGCCATCTCGCATGAAGCTGCTCTCAGCTGCATACAGCTCCCAGTCTGGCATATCCTTCAGATCTGCTCTGCTGGAATAGGCTTCTTCCATGGTCTGCACACAGTCAAACTTAGATACATTATCAGTTAGTGCTGGGAACAGAGACATACTAGGATTGACAGCAAATGTTTTCAGAATAACATTATCTAGTTTCAGTAGCATGGCATAGGGTCCATGTCCTCCATGTTCACAGAACAAACTTACAGTGGGTTGCATGCAACTGTTGGATGTATAAATTCTTGGCTGCTGGTTGGATGCAGCAATTTTCAGTTGCTGACTGCCCTAGTTCTCCAGTTTCAGGATTCTTTTACATAATAGTAAAGAGTCCTTGGTCTTTTTTCCTCATAGGGATACAGGAGAAGGTCTTTTACAAATTTAACTCAGTAAACCATCCTCAGATATTTGTTAACACAGGCCTCAGCTTACTTATAGCATGCCTTAAGGGAGCCTAAAAACGGCTTCTTGTTCTTCGGGCTCGGTGTTCCCCTTTTGAGTGCCTACCAGAGCAGACAAAGAGCGCTCACGGCCCTCGCACGGCTGGGGACAGGCGCGGCATGCAGGCATTCCCGCCCAGGGGCACCCCCGGCTCGCCCGTGCTCGGCCCGTGCTGCTGCTCACAGTGGCTCTCGGGCGTCTTTAAAATAAAACTCATTACTGTGGAAAGTGCGATACGGCCGTTCCTTCCCGTAGATCTCACACTCCCGGCCCGCTCCGGGCCGGTGCGGGCGGGGCCCAGGAGCAGCGAGTGAGCCGGGCCGTGGCCGCGCAGCGGCGGCCCCGCCTCCGCCAGAGCAGGGCCGAAGCAGCGCAGCGGCAGCCCCGGTCCCGGGTCGCTTCCTGGGACCGCTCCCCCGCGCATCCCCCGGCCGTGACCAGTGCAATGGCAGGAATCACCTCCGCCCCTCTCAGAGCGGCTGGTGCCCCGCTTCTGTCACGGGGGAGTGACCGCCCTGCTCGCGGAGCCGTCCCGGAAGTCCGGGAGTCGCCCTTGCCATAAAATCTTGGAAAAACTTTTTACAGATGGAACCTAGAAAGTGGGGGCTTCTCCCCCTTCCCTTACAATGGTGCGAACCGAGCTTTCTCGGCCGTTCCACAAAACTTGCTGGAAGCGAGGATCTCTCCCTCGCCTCCCACTAGGAGCAGGCTGGACACCCAGCCTCTCCACAGACCTGTAGGAAGCGAGGATTTCTCACTCGCCTCCCACCAAGGAGCAGGCTGGGCACCCAGCCGCTCCACAAACCTGTAGGAAGTGGGAATCTCTCCCCAGCTTCCCACCAAGGAGCAGGCTGAGCACCCAGCCGCTCCACAAACCTGTAGGAAGTGGGAATCTCTCCCCAGCCTCCCACCAAGGAGCAGGCTGGACACCCAGCCGCTCCACAAACCTGTAGGAAGTGGGAATCTCTCCCCAGCCTCCCACCAAGGAGCAGGCTGGACACCCAGCCACTCCACATCCCCCGCCTCCTACCAAGAAGCAGACCAGGCCTCCCCGGCCGCTCCATGCCCAGATGTCTCCAGGCCAGCTTTCAATTCAAAACCCACGTGTGCTAAACATGAAATAAACTTTTGCACTGTGATTTGCTTTTCTCCACCAGTGAACAATCTCAGCCGAGATCACACACCTGCCTCCTCTCCACCAGCCGATCTCTGGGGCAGGTTGGAAAATCGGCAACAGGAAAAACTTGGAGAAATGATTTCAAAAGCAAATTCTCTCACCACCACGCCAGGTTGTCCTGGGATCGCTAACAATTACTGACTTTAAACAGATACACAATACATAAACAATACACACACATACAAACTACACACTACGCAACGAAAAGAATCACCTTTATACTACCTCCTGTGGAATCTTGGAACCATGGTGTCTCAACCTCAGGCCCGTGGCAGGGAATTCTTTAGATTGCTGTCAGAAAGGAATTCCTTGCAGGATGTTTTTGGTCCAGAGGAAGGGTACCAGGTTCTCGTGTCCCTTCTGGGTGTGCCAAATAACTGTTGCCTTTTCCCCCAGCCTGGAAAAGAAACTCGAGATCATTTTAGCAAGGAGGTAATATAAAAGGGGATCTTTATTTTGAAGGTCTTCAGGAGCAGTTATGGAAAGGTGTCCATAAAAGCCCAGCCCCTCCAGGGGTGAGTACATATTTATAGCTTTTAGGAAATTAGCATAATTAAGAGCACCAATAAGGAGAACAAGTGGCGATTCAATTCCCCCTCAGGTCCAGCCCCTTCCCTGGAGCCCCCCTCTCAGCACTGGCTGCACTCTGCTTATGAAAATGTACCTCAGAGTTGTTCTCGGCCTTGGTTCCCAGGAAGAACTGAGATAGGACAGGGCCTTGCAACCCCCTGGGGCTTGGAGCTCTGGAATTTGTTTTGTCTTTCTGCTTAGGGAAAGGCTATGGAAAGGTACTGGAAAAACTAGCTATTAATATAGTAGGCTACAGAGCCACAAAAATATGTGCAGAGAGTACAGAGAACATATAAAAGAAAAAAGGCAGAAACCAAACGGCATCATTCCCCCCTTTTTTAGAGACTAACAAGACTCTATCTTGTCTAGTCTCTACTCTGCATTTAACCATACTTCTGGTTTATACAACTGGCTATCCCACTAGTTGTTATACAGATGCCAATTATAACTACAGCTACTATGAACATTTCTTTTATCTAGGTTCAGTTTGGTAACCATGAAGTGAGTGTACTGAAGATATTCAAGGTTCAGTAGGCTTTTTTGAGAGTTACTTGGTGTAGAATTTGAGTTTGCTTTCAAATTTCAACCAAATTTCTAAAAAAAATTTTTCACTCGGATGTGCATAAGAACAACAACCAGTATTAATGATTTTGTGGCTAGTAGGAAATTAAGAGCGATTTTGTTTTGTCAACAGCCCTTAATATGATTAAACATTACATTTGGAATCACAGCCCCATGGGCACAGGCCCAATCTTTATCTTGGGGCAAAACTTACCAGGCCAGATTCTCATATCCAATACCACTTTGACAAGTTGTCCTTATGAAGAGTTTTTGGATACATTTTGGGCTAGAGTTACAGGCAAATTTTAGGACTAAATTTGAATCATGGTTACCGACTGTACAGATAAGAGGTACAAAAGAACAGTTTAAATCATATCATCCCAATTTGTATCAGTCTCTGTTTTCTGGCTGTCTATGGAGCAGACGTCTTCTTAACTGGAGCAGTGAATTCAAGGCTCTCTGCCAGCAGCTTTGGATTTGGTGAGGGTAGTCAGGACTTGGAATGACCCTTTCCACTCAGCTCATAAGGTTACTGTCTCTCCATTCAACATAGACTCAGTCTCCAGGCTTGAATAGTTGCTAGTCTTCCTTCCTTCCTTCCTTCCTTCCTGATGACTTTGCTCAGTTCTAGATCTTTCATTGATATAATCAGTTCAGCTTTTTGTGATGGTACATTTGATGGCAACGCTTTTCTCATGGTTACCTGGTTCGTGGTTGTCACTGCATAACCTGTCTTTTGTTTGCCATCTCGCATGAAGCTGCTCTCAGCTGCATACAGCTCCCAGTCTGGCATATCCTTCAGATCTGCTCTGCTGGACTAGGCTTCTTCCATGGTCTGCAAACAGTCAAACTTAGATACATTATCAGTTAGTGCTGGGAACAGAGACATACTAGGATTGACAGCAAATGTTTTCAGAATAACATTATCTAGTTTCAGTAGCATGGCATAGGGTCCATGTCCTCCATGTTCACAGAACAAACTTACAGTGGGTTGCATGCAACTGTTGGATGTATAAATTCTTGGCTGCTGGTTGGATGCAGCAATTTTCAGTTGCTGACTGCCCTAGTTCTCCAGTTTCAGGATTCTTTTACATAATAGTAAAGAGTCCTTGGTCTTTTTTCCTCATAGGGATACAGGAGAAGGTCTTTTACAAATTTAACTCAGTAAACCATCCTAAGATATTTGTTAACACAGGCCTCAGCTTACTTATAGCATGCCTTAAGGGAGCCTAAACACGGCTTCTTGTTCTTCGGGCTCGGTGTTCCCCTTTTGAGTGCCTACCAGAGCAGACAAAGAGCGCTCACTGCCCTCGCACGGCTGGGGACAGGCGCGGCATGCAGGCATTCCCGCCCAGGGGCACCCCCGGCTCGCCCGTGCTCGGCCCGTGCTGCTGCTCTCAGTGGCTCTCGGGCGTCTCTAAAATAAAACTCATTACTGTGGAAAGTGCGATAGGGCCGTTCCTTCCCGTAGATCTCACACTCCCGGCCCACTCCGGGCCGGTGCGGGCGGGGCCAAGGGGCAGCGAGTGAGCCAGGCCGTGGCCGCGCAGCGGTGGCCCCCCCTCCGCCAGAGCAGGGCCGAAGCAGCGCAGCGGCGGCCCCGGTCCCGGTTCGCTTCCTGGGACCGCTCCCCCGGCCGTCACCAGGGCAATGGCAGGAGTCACCTCCGCCCCTCTCAGAGCGGCTGGTGCCCCGCTTCTCTCATGGGGGAGTGACCGCCCTGCTCGCGGAGCCGTCCCGGGAGTCCGGGAGTCCCCCTTGCCTTAAAATCTTGGAAAAAAACTTTTTACAGATGGAACATAGAAAGTGGGGGCTTCTCCCCCTTCCCTTACAATGGTGCGAACCGAGCTGTCTCGGCCGCTCCACAAAACTTGCTGGAAGCGAGGATCTCTCCCTCCCCTCCCACTAAGGAGCAGGCTGGGCACCCAGCCGCTCCACAAACCTGTAGGAAGTGGGAATCTCTCCCCAGCCTCCCACCAAGGAGCAGGCTGGACACCGAGCCCCTCCACAAACCTGTAGGAAGTGGGAATCTCTCCCCAGCCTCCCACCAAGGAGCAGGCTGGACACCCAGCCACTCCACAAACCTGTAGGAAGTGGGAATCTCTCCCCAGCTTCCCACCAAGGAGCAGGCTGGACACCCAGCCACTCCACAAACCTGTAGGAAGTGGGAATCTCTCCCCAGCCTCCCACCAAGGAGCAGGCTGGACACCCAGCCAGCTGTCTCCAGGCCAGCTTTCAATTCAAAACTCGCAAGTGCTAAACATGAAATAAACTTTCGCACTGTGATTTGCTTTTCTCTACCAGTGAACAATCTCAGCCGAGATCACACACCCGCCTCCTCCCCACCAGCCGATCTCTGGGGCAGGTTGGAAATCGGCAACAGGAAAAACTTGGAGAAATGATTTCAAAAGCAAATTTTCTCACCACCACGCCAGGTTGTCCTGGGATCGCTAACAATTACTGACTTTAAACAGATACACAATACATAAACAATACACACACATACAAACTACACACTACGCAACGAACAGAATCACCTTTATACTACCTCCTGTGGAATCTTGGAACCATGGTGTCTCAACCTCAGGCCCGTGGCAGGGAATTCTTTAGATTGCTGTCAGAAAGGAATTCCTTGCAGGATGTTTTTGGTCCAGAGGAAGGGTACCAGGTTCTCGTGTCCCTTCTGGGTGTGCCAAATAACTGTTGCCTTTTCCCCCAGCCTGGAAAAGAAACTCGAGATCCTTTTAGCAAGGAGGTAATATAAAAGGGGATCTTTATTTTTAAGGTCTTCAGGAGCAGTTATGGAAAGGTGTCCATAAAAGCCCACCCCCTCCAGGGGTGAGTACATAGTTATAGCTTTTAGGAAATTAGCATAATTGATTAAAAGCACCAATAAGGAGAACAAGTGGTGATTCAATTCCCGCCCAGGTTCCAGCCCTTCTCTGGAGCCCCCTCTCAGCACCGCTGCACTCTGCTTATGAAAATGTACCTCAGAGTTGTTCTCGGCCTTGGTTTCCAGGAAGAACTGAGATAGGACAGGGCCTTGCAACCCCCTGGGGCTTGGAGCTCTGGAAATTGTTTTGTCTTTCTGCTTAGGGAAAGGCTATGGAAAGGTACTGGAAAAACTAGCTATTAATATAGTAGGCTACAGAGCCAGAAAAATATGAGCAGAGAGTACAGAGAACATATAAAAGAAAAAAGGCAGAAACCAAACGGCATCATTCCCCCCTTTTTTAGAGACTAACAAGACTCTGTCTTGTCTAGTCTCTACTCTGCATTCAACCATACCTCTGGTTTATACAACTGGCTATCCCACTAGTTGTTACACAGATGCTAATTATAACTACAGTTACTATGAACATTTCTTTTATCTAGGTTCAGTTCGGTAACCATGAAGGAGTGTACTGAAGATATTCAAGGTTCAGTAAGCTCTTTTGAGAGTTACTTGGTGTAGAATTTGAGTTTGCTTTCAAATTTCAACCAAATTTCTAAAAAAATTTTTCACTCGGATGTGCATAAGAACAACAACCAGTATTAATGATTTTGTGGATAGTAGGAAATTAAGAGCGATTTTGTTTTGTCAACAGCCCTTAATATGATTAAACATTACATTTGGAATCACAGCCCCATGGGCACAGGCCCAATCTTTATCTTGGGGCAAAACTTACCAGGCCAGATTCTCATATCCAATACCACTTTGACACGTTGTCCTTATGAAGAGTTTTTGGATACATTTTGGGCTAGAGTTACAGGCAAATTTTTTAGGACCAAATTTGAATCATGGTTACCAACTGTACAGATAAGAGGTACAAAAGAACAGTTTAAATCATATCATCCCAATTTGTATCAGTCTCTGTTTTCTGGTTGTCTATGGAGCAGACGTCTTCTTAACTCTGGAGCAGTGAATTCAAGGCTCTCTGCCAGCAGCTTTGTATTTGGTGAGGGTAGTCAGGACTTGGAATGACTCCTTTTACTTAGCTCGTAAGATTACTGTCCCTTCATTCAACATAGACTCAGTCTCTAGGCTTGAATAGTTGCTAGTCTTCCTTCCTTCTAGATGACTTTGCTCAGTTCTAGATCTTTCATTGATATAATCAGTTCAGCTTTTTGTGATGGTACATTTGATGGTAACACTCTTCTCATGGTTACCTGGTTCGTGGGGTTGTTACTGTATAACCTGTCTTTGTTTGCCACCGCATGAAGCTGCTCATCTGCATACAGCTCCCAGGCTTGGCACATCTTCAGGTCTGCTCTGGGTTGGAATAGGCTTCTTCCATGGTCTAAAACAGTCAGACTTAAATACATTATCAGTTAGTGCTGGGAAATTATATACTAGATTGGATAGCAAACGCTAGAATAACATTATCTAGTTTCAGTAGCATGGCATAGGGTCCATGTCTTCTATGTTCACAGAACAAACTTACAATGGGTTGCATTCAGCTGTTGGATGTATCAATTCTTGGCTGCTGGTTGGATGCAGCAATTTTCAGTTGCTGACTGCCTTAGTTCTCCAGTTTCAGGATTTTTTACATAATAGTAAAGAGTCCTTGGTCTTTTTTACTCACAAGGATACAGGAGAAGGTCTTTTTCAAATTTAACTCAGTAAACCATCTTAAGATATTTGTTAACACAGGACTCTGCTTACTTATAGCATGGTTTAAGGGAGCCTAAAAACGGCTTCTGTTTCTTTGGGCTCGGTGTTTCCCTTTTGAGTGCTTCTCAGAGCAGACAAAGAGCGCTCGCTGCCCTCGCACGGCCAGACCATGCTGCATGCGTGGGTACCCCGCCTAGGCACCCCTGCTCGGCCAAGGCCGGGCCCTGCAGGCTGCTGCTCACCGCGGCTCTCGGGTGTCCTTAAAACAAGCTCGTTACCGTGGAAAGTGCGATAGGGCCGTTCCTGCTCTTAGATCTCACACTCCCGGCCCGCTCTGGGCC
Organism: Eopsaltria australis; assembly: GCA_034509425.1. NCBI lineage: Eukaryota > Metazoa > Chordata > Aves > Passeriformes > Petroicidae > Eopsaltria > Eopsaltria australis. The sequence goes on along the minus strand of JAVTVJ010004507.1, from coordinate 2,297 downwards.
GGTGCGGGCGGGGCCCAGGAGCAGCGAGTGAGCCGGGCCGTGGCCGCGCAGCGGCGGCCCCGCCTCCCCCAGAGCAGGGCCGAAGCAGCGCAGCGGCAGCCCCGGTCCCGGTTCGCTTCCTGGGACCGCTCCCCCGCGCATCCCCTGGCCGTGACCAGGGCAATGGCAGGAATCACCTCCGCCCCTCTCAGAGCGGCTGGTGCCCCGCTTCTGTCACGGGGGAGTGACCGCCCTGCTCGCGGAGCCGTCCCGGAAGTCCGGGAGTCGCCCTTGCCTTAAAATCTTGGAAAAACTTTTTACAGATGGAACATAGAAAGTGGGGCTTCTCCCTCCCCATACAAACCAGCTCTCTCGGCTGCCCATTAAACTGCTTTGCTTGGAAGCAGGATCTCCCGCCTCCCACTAAGTGAGCAGGGGCTGGAGCACCCAGCCTCCATAGACCTGCAGGAGTTTCAGGATTTCACCTGCCTCCCAGCACTGCAGAGAGCAGGCTGGACGCGCCCAGCCTTCCCATTAAACCTTAGGAAGTGGGAATCCTCCCCAGCTTCACCAAGAAGCGGTTGGCACCCAGCCGCCTCCATTAAACCTAGAAGTGGGAATCTCTCCTGCCTCCATCAGTATACACACCCAGCCACCCACAAACCTAGAAGCGGGAATCTCTCCCCAGCCTCCCAATTAAGGAGCAGTGGCTGGACACCCAGCCGCCTCCACAAACCTGTAGGAAGCGGGGCCCATCCCCCACCTCCTACCAAGAAGCAGACCAGGCCTCCCCCGGCCGCTCCATGCCCAGATGTCTCCAGGCCAGCTTTCAATTCAAAACTCGCATGTGCTAAACATGAAATAAACCTTCGCACTGTGATTTGCTTTTCTCTACCAGTGAACAATCTCAGCCGAGATCACACACCCGCCTCCTCCCCACCAGCCCATCTCTGGGGCAGGTTGGAAAATCGGCAACAGGAAAAACTTGGAGAAATGATTTCAAAAGCAAATTTTCTCACCACCACGCCAGGTTGTCCTGGGATCGCTAACAATTACTGACTTTAAACAGATACACAATACATAAACAATACACACACATACAAACCACACACTACACAACGAAAAGAACCACCTTTATACTACCTCCTGTGGGATCTTGGAACCATGGTGTCTCGACCTCCGGCCCGTGGCAGGGAATTCTTTAGATTGCTGTCAGAAAGGGAATCTCCCAGGATGTTTTCTGGGTCCAGAGGGAAGGTACCAGGGTTCGTGGTTCCCTTCTGTGCCACAATTTGCTACCTCTTCCCCCAGCCTGGAAAAGAAACCTAGATCACATTTTAGTAAGGAGGGTAAATGGCAAAGGGGATCTTTTATTTTGAAGGTCTTCAGGAGCAGTTATGGAAAGGTGTCCATAAAAGCCCAGCCCCTCCAGGGGTGAGTACATATTTATAGCTTTTAGGAAATTAGCATAATTGATTAAGAGCACCAATAAGGAGAACAAGTGGCGATTCAATTCCCCCTCAGGTCCAGCCCCTTCCCTGGAGCCCCCCTCTCAGCACTGGCTGCACTCTGCTTATGAAAATGTACCTCAGAGTTGTTCTCAGCCTTGGTTCCCAGGAAGAACTGAGATAGGACAGGGCCTTGCAAACCCCTGGGGCTTGGAGCTCTGGAATTTGTTTTGTCTTTCTGCTTAGGGAAAGGCTATGGAAAGGTACTGGAAAAACTAGCTATTACTATAGTAGGCTACAGAGCCACAAAAATATGTGCAGAGAGTACAGAGAACATATAAAAGAAAAAAGGCAGAAACTAAACGGCATCACCGGGAGCACAGTGCCTTAGGGCCGGGACACAAAAAGTGTCCCTTTTCTCTGAGAAAGAGAACTCTGCCCCCCAGTTTCTTGATGTCAGTTTGGAGGAGGGTTTTGGCCCTGCAAGGGCAGCCATTGTCCTTCTTGGTGGCAGCTTGGGTTTGCGAGGAATCTTAATCTGTGTGGAATTTCAGCATGAGGCAGTCAACTCCGAGATATGTGGCCTTTGATGCCAACAATGGCGCATTTCGACGTGAAAGAAAACTCAGTCCCCCAGATGTATGATGCCAGTTTTTAGGAGGCATTTAGCCCTACAATTGCAGCCAGAGTTCTAGTTGATGGCAGCTTGGGTCTGGGAAGGATCTTGATCCATGCGGCATTTCAGGTGGCGTCCGGGAGCAGAGTGTTTTAGGGCCGGGACACAAAAAGTGTCCCTTTTCTCTGAGAAAGAGAACTCTGCCCCCCACTTTCTTGATGTCAGTTTGGAGGAGGGTTTTGGCCCTGCAAGGG